>VXBW01007282.1:1648777-1762265 GCA_013400375.1 Thinocorus orbignyianus | reverse complement strand
TTATTATTATTGGTTTTATTTGTTTTGTTGGTTTTTTTCTCCTCCTCCTTTTCCTCATCCCTCTCCCTACCAAAATGAGATTGTGGCCAGCAGCCAAGCAGCCTCTCTCTCCAAGGAGATGGCCAAGGGCTGGGAGAAGCGGACAGCCTGGTGGGGGGAACAGGCAGCAGCAGCCACCGTTATACACACCACGTATTCCCCCTGGACCGACCTGGGCATCGCTATCACAGTAGGGCACTTCCAGGGTCATCCTTCCCTGCCACCCTTGGGAGGGTTAAGAGAAGCCAGTGCATTATTTTCCAAAAGATCCAACAAAAATCTGGAAGCCTACCCTGCTCCTGGCTGTGCTGAAATACCCTGGGCATCCCAGCCCTTAGGTCCAGGCAGTCCCTGAGTGCCCAGCCTGCAAAGTGTCACCAAGGCAGCAGGCACTCAACTAGTTCAAGTCTGTGGTTGGACTCTAGGAGACTCAGCTGGAGTCTCCTACTTTGTGACTCTCTTGAGTTGCTGTTGTGCCACTGAACATCACTATCGCTAAAACAGCACCAGGTAAAATCAAATGAAGTGTGAAAAAAATCTGATTAACTAGCAAGAGGACTCTGTTTTCCATCTGAATATCACTCATTTTGAAGGCCTAGTGAAGTTGTTAGCTTGCCCATCCAAAAATATTGCAAACTATAAGTGCTTTTGAGCAGTGCATGGAAGTACATGAAGGTCCTGCCCCAAACAGATGCCTCTTTACATGTAATCTTGCTATGTGTTGTAGGTTAGATGGAAAATTTCTGTGTTCACCCCATCCCCAGCTACAAAAAAAAAAAAAAAAANNNNAAAAAAAAAAAAAAAATTAAAGTACTGGAGGCATTTGACAGACCAAAAGAAAATAAAAAAATAAAAGCACATCAGCAAAACTGGAGAAGTATCAAGTACCTTAAATTTCATCAAATCAGGCCAGCAGCAAATTTGAGCTGTGGCTCTTCGTTTTCTTTTTTGTCATTCTTTTTATTTTTAATTCTTCCTTGTTGTCCTTCGTTTGCACTGCTTTGCACTATGCACTGGATCCAGTTGGCCAGCAATGGTAGGGAATGCTAATTCCATTTAGTTACCGGAAAATACAATAAGAACAAATATGCTTCCCTAAGGCCCCAGGCCAGAGTGATGAAAAATCCAGACCAACAAACATATTTTGTTAAAATCAGTCTTGAATGTCATCTCTTTTTCCCACTGAAAAATAAATGTAGGAAAAGAGTATACAAGGCAAACTGAAATGTAAATGATGGACCCTACCCAGCTCTAGTAATTGCATCCCAAATATATCCCCAAACTGGGGAAAGAGTGACAGTCTCCACCCCAGAACTGGGCAAGCCCTAATCATGTCAGATGTACCACAAACACACAAATGCTGTATGGCCATAACTGAGATTATTTAAAGTCACAGGGTCAGTGACAGCAGCAGCTGCTGTTCCTCACCTCAAGGGAATCATGGGGCTGGTTAGTGTAAACTGTTGCTCTCCCATTTCTCACTGGGACTTAATGGGATGTGAGCTCTTCTTCGAGCTGCTGCAATGGGTTCCCAGTGCTCAACTGACCACAGGCAGGAGCGTGCTGTAGGGGCAGAGGAAAAGACAGCGCAGGAAAAGAGAAAGTAACTTTTCCTGTTGGAGACAACTCTACTTATTTTCCCCGCCTTTAGAAAGGAACAGCTGCTGCTCAGGTTTGCCAGCACCCAGCACGCAAAATCTGTGAGTGAGAGACTCAGAAATAGGATGATTGTCTGTAAAACAGTCTGATATGGGGGTGGGGGTGGGGAAAGAAAAAAAAAAAAAGCAGCCTCTTTTTGTTTGGCTTGTGATTACTAAGACTGCAGGGATCCTTTTTTCCACGCATTTTCCTTAGTTTGCAAGGAACAGAGATCTGGTCTTTTTTTTTATTTCCTTCTTTTTTACCTTTTTTTTTTTTTTTTTAAATCAATGTTGGGATTCTAACATAATCAAGTAATTCCAGGAGCTGAGACTTCAAGATAAAAAAAAGGTATACCATGTCGCAAAGCTCACAATGCAATCTCATTGCATTGCCATTGACAGCGGTTCACTTGGCTCTGGAAATAATAAAGTGGGAGACTGAAATGACAAACAAACCGGAGATCCAAACCGAAGTGCCACCAGGGAATGCAAAGCAGATGGCCAGCTAAAGAAGACTAGCCCAAAGAATCGCTAGAGTCTTAGCAGGAAGATTACTGACAGCATCCACCGTGGTGGCCTCCTTCCTATGAGCTTGCCTGGCATGGTTTGCATCTTAATGTCCTTGTCATGAATTATTATTATGAGGAGTAAACAAGCTAGAGAGTCCTCTCAATTGCAAATAATTTGTGCACCCTCTCATAGCAAACAGAGAGATTCAAGAGCATTGGAGAGCCCATGCAAGGGTCGGGAACAACTCTACGTTTCTATGCCATCATCGGCCTATGCTGCTTCCTTGAACTGGACATTTAGCTGTCACAAGGTAACACTGATGTGCGCTTTCAGGAAGAACTGATTGTTCAGCAAGCTTCTATGAAAATGGCTGCTTTGTTTCCGTATGTCATAATATTATTTTGTCAAGAGAATTTATTTAAAAGTTGCAAAATTAAGTCTGTGCTAAACAGGAGCCGGCACAATGGAAATTAGATTTTGGGACTCCCCATAAATATGCAAGTTGTGAGCATATGAAATCACATGTAGCAATTCATTTTCATGAAAAGGAAAAAACCCTAAATTACATTGTCTTCTGTCATATCCAGTTTGCTCAGCAGAGGAAAACACATGAATATCAGCTGTGACCATTTGAACTAAGCAGCGTGGTAAAATGCCCTGCAGAGCTCCATCGGGACTGATCCCTTCTGCTTACCTTCATCAATACATTGGTTTATTGGAGAAGAAAACAATTATTGCGGAGCAGGTTTCAGACTGCCAACCCCAGCAGATTCTCTGTGCTGCCAAATAGGATTTCTCTTTAGTTTATGTCCATCCCTAACACTTGGCAAAGCTGCCCTGTCTTCTTGAGCTTCTAAGCATATAGCCAGCTTCTTCAATTTTCACTCTTTCAACCAGACTAGAAATGCAATGTTTAACACTGACTAAAGCCTACATGCTTTCCTCTGCGGCTGTTCATGAGGATTGGGATTTTGAACTTTGGACTCAATAGGAGAAGTTTCTCCGCAAGCACTTGGAGCTAAATCCTACCTGCCATATTTGTGGGTGTTACTCCATCACCTGCTGGTTTGAAATAAACAGGATTTAACCATTTGGGGATGACAGTGAATTACAACCCCTCGTGAATGGATACAGCACTCCCGTCCCCCTCTCCCAGGCCGTCTGCTCACAGGCTGATGCATCACTGGAGCACAGCCAGGCAGCCATAGAAATGCATTGAGTGAATAAGGTCTTCCTTCCCTATCAGCCAATAAAGATAATTACACAAGCCAGCATATATTAATTTGGTTTCAGTCCTTTTCCCACTCAAATTAACGTTGGTTTTACCATTGACGCTGATGTTAGGAGAAGCTGGCCCAACATCACAGATCTAAAATTAGATTTCTGTTACAGTTTGCTGGTCTCCCCCTTTCCACTGCACCACCCAGCAGAGGGTGTTACTGGCCCAGCTGGTAACTGGTACTAAGTCCAGCAGCAGCCCAGGGATCCAAGACACAGGCTCTCAGCACCCACTGCAGGAGCTCAGGCAACCCCACAATGACCAAAGTTGCACCATTTCCACCCGCATGGCCTCACAGCCAGGCCCCCAGGCATGCCCACCACTTGGGAACACATTTAAAATCATAGAATCATGTGGGTTAGAAGGGGCCTTTAAGATGACTGAGTCCAACCATCAACCTAACACTGCCAAAACCACCACTAAACTATGGCCCTCAGTACCATGTCTACCCATGTTTTAAATACCTCCTGGGGTGGCAATTCCACCACTTCCCTGGGCAGCCTCTTCCAATGTTTGATAACCCTTTTGGTGAAGAAATTTTTCCTTAGATCCAATCTAAACCTCCCCTGGCACAACTTGAGGCCGTTTCCTCTTGTCTTATCACCCATTATTTGGGAGGACAATGCCCCCATCGCTACACCCTCCTTTCAGGTAGCTGTAGAGAGCAAGAAGGTCTCCCCTCAGCCTCCTTCTCTCCAGGCTGAGCACTCCCAGCTCCCTCAGCCACTCCTCGTAAGACTTGTGCTCTAGACCCCCCACCAGCCTCACTGCCCTTCTCTGGACACACTCCAGACCGTCAATGTTCCTCCTGTAGTGAGGGGCCCATAACTGAACACAGTATTTGAGGTGGGACCTCACCAGTGCCAAGTCCAGGGGGACAATCACTTCCATTGTCCTGCTGGCCACACTGTTTCTGATACAAGCCTGAGTCAGGGTCAGGGTTGCCAAAACCAGCGCTAAATGAGGGCAGAGAAGGAGACAGGCACATAAAATCCTTATCCAGCAGGGCTCAGAGGTTGGGGACAGCAGCTTTTGGTGACGATGCCCAGGTGTGCTCACACAGGTGTGTGACACACACTGCTCTCCTCAGAGATTCCCCGTGTGGGGCTGTTGCATTTTATTCAGTTTCCATAGTGCAGAAAGTTGCTTGCTATCAGTACCAGTGGTGCCACTCCAAAAATCAGAGGAAATCCATCATGGCCCATGAGGTTATTCTGGTGCAACAAGGAGCCCTTGCGTCTCATTTTTCAGAAGTGAGACTCAGCCCTTACATGTCCATTCCCATGCTGCCCTAAACCACCTAGGTGGTGGCTCAATGCAAGGCTTGTGGGGCTTTCCAGCAGTCTAGCAGCTTGCTTTCTCCCTGCATGCATGCAGATGCATGTGGATACACATACACACATATAATTATGACACACACATATAATTATGCTCTGCAGTTGGTCTCAGAAACAGTATTTTTCCTTTTAGGCACTACTCTGCCTATGAGTGAGTCTGAGCATGCAAATACACAGACGTTTACCATCAAGGCAGAAAAGTCTCCTCAGCCACACTTCCATGGAGCACACATAACGCCTTGATTTGCACACATCTCAGAAATACAAACAGTTTCTCTCTTTTCATATGCTGCTTCATACGCTGCTACTACAATCTGCAAACTTTGTCTGCAAAGTTATTGCTTACTGGACTTGTACCACGGTGGGTGTAACTACCAGCAATAGCTTGCTTCTACTCAGAGCAGAGTCACATGCTGTGATTGCTCATACGCCGTTCAGATTCTCTAACAACTGAGAGGGAAAAGAGAGAGGGAGAAAAAAGGTAACTATTTCTAACTGAGACACATTCCTCTGTTGTCTCTGCCTTGGCTGTGAATGCTCTCTGTCACGCTGATTTCCTTTAACTGGTCAATCCCCACCCTGTTTCCACAAACACGGAAAGCAACTGTTTATAATTCCAAACTCCCAGCCTCATGCCAGATAACATTTGCTGATCAACTGCCAAGGCAAGCTTCTCACACGAGGAAAAAAAAAAAAAAAAAAAAAAAAGAAAGAAAGAAAAAAAAAAAAAAAAGAAAGAAAGAAAGGAAAAAAGAAAGAATGCCAGATTAAACAGATCAGCTCTGATTCTTACCTTCAGAAGCAGACTTCACTCAAAGCCCACAAATACTTGTACTTTGCTGGAAGTCTCTGAACTATTTTTAGCTTCCCCCCGGGATGCCATATAGGGAGAGCAGCCCCCTCCCTACCATTACTAATCTGCCCAACATAACAGCAGGACACCTGCTGCTAGTGAGTCATGTTTTGTGTGAAGCTAATGGTATATATATAGGCAAAATGTAAAGACAATTGCTTATTTTCCTCCGTGCCCCATGTGTTGTTTGTGTCTTCCTGTTACTCTGAGCAAATCAAATCAGTGTAAAGAAGACAAACACATAGGAAAATTCATGTTCTCTTTAGATCAGAAGATCTAGAGAGGTATAGCAGAAGTATCCTTGTTTCTATTTGTGGCACGTGTACCTGTGTGTGTACACGTATCTGCACTTTTACACATGCATTGAGTGACTGTGTTCTTGCAAGTTCCTGCTCTGGCACATTAAAACTAGTGTTTTCACTGAAAACATGAATGGAAATTCAATGATTATAAATCTAAAGCTCCATCCTGAACTCCCTACTCGTACACAGTAAGAAAGAACAAGCATGTAAAAGGGGCATATCTAGGGAAAACTTGGGTTTATAACCTGCTAGTGTAGAGAAAGGAGACTTACCACATTTTCTCCATCTAAGCTTCCAGATTCGAGGCAGAAATAGCTTAGAGGTTGTGCAGTGGCTGTTAGACATCAGCTGTATTCCCTTTTGTTTGCTTCACAGCCATTACTTGCAGTGACATATATATATAGAACAACCCTTTGGTCTGTGCTGGGAGCCTGATTTAGCTCTCCCCTCCAAGCCATGCATTTCATCCTTATGGGCAGCACTNCTGATCTTCTGCCTTAAGCAATACTTCCACTCATGATGGAGACTGGTACTCGTTTTAACCTTAGCTTACCCTACTGTCCTTAAATTCTATAACTTAGTCACTCTTATTAAAGACAATGGTAAAATGTCTACTAGCATCAGTGGAAATAGGATGAAAATCTACAGCAAATACTGGAATATCTAACAATAATGTTAATTGTCATGAGCAGAACCAATGTTAGTGCAACATGTGAAGCCTTACCTGGACTGATATAACCACGTAAGTCTGTACTCTCAATAGCAACACACCTGAAGTATCCAATGGATAGTGAAAAAACTTTCTGTACATTTATAAAACCACCACATTGAATGTATTGCAGGAGAATGATCCTAAAATATGTGTAAAGATACCTCTGTTCACAGAGAACTCTGTAGGTTTTTCAAATACATTTCTATTAGTTCTCTTTTTCCCCTTGTTCTTTTTCTTTTTTTTTTTTTTCCTTTTTTTCTTTTCTTTTCCTCTCTATCTCCTCCTGTTGGTCTAGAAGAGGGGTGCTAGAAACTAAGAAGCTCTCCCAGCCTGCCTGGTACCTTTTCTCCAACAGCTGCTGAATTAGGCAGCAGCAAATGGCCAAATTTTACTCCTTTGAGCAGCTTTGGGACATGTGCTACATAAAACCCCTCCAAAGATGAATGAAGCTCCTAAAAAATTGCACTTACATGTGTTCTAGGCTCTCTAAACAAGCTCAGAAATGCATTTCAAGCCCATTAATTTAAAAAAACCCTGGCAAATCAATATTTTACCACTTACAACAACCAAACCCCGAATGGGGGAAAGGATTGCAACATACCCCAAATACCAACCCCGGGTCTCCTCACTAGATAAATGTATGAAAAAGATGAAGTCTGAGTACAATCCCTTCTGTATCCAGCTGCTTCTCCAGCTTCTACTGCAGCAGAAGCAGCAGGATTTCCAGTAGACAGACCCTGAAGTGTTTGCAGTTGTCATATGTAAAATAAAATATGTGCCAGCGACCCAGCCGCTCCGCAGTCCTCTGTTCCCCCCTAGTGACCAGTGCACACCGAGGGCACTGGATCAGCTGTAGCTTCCAGCTCCACAGAGCTGCTGCATCTCCAAAGCACGAGCAGTAGAAGCTCTGGCTTTGGGCTTCAGCAGTCCTCCCGGGTGCCAAAATCCCACCCAAACCCCCTCTCCACACCCGCCTTCAACTCAGAAGGACAGAAGTAACCAGCTACGGCAGGGAGAGCTACCAACTAAGCGCAAGGGTCAGTTCTCCTCTGCCATTCCTCTGATGATAGCCCGAGCGTGCCGTTAACGTATTAACGAACACAGCGCCTTTGTATGCCTGCTAAACAAAAAAGTAGAAGCAGAAGGGGAAAAAATCCCCAAGCTCCTCGGCATGTCTGCCTTGAATCCCAATTAGAAAAGAATTGTTTGCCTTAATTCTAAATGTATTTAGAATATGGAGCATATATTTCTAAAGGATGTTTTGTATTTACAGCGTGTCTGTCTGGTTATACTGCTCCAATGTAATTGTTTTCCTGCTGAGAATTATAGCAGTGAAGTTACTCTGGGTACGATTACAGCTAATTATAGTTTCACTTTGGAATTTAAAGGCTCCCCTGCAACACTCCCTCCTTCCCATTTAGAGGCACTGGCCTTGGAGCATGTTGTGACTGCTGTCTGTAATTGTAGTAACCAGGGGCCCTAAGGTCACTGCCAGCTACGTGACACGCAGATGCATTTGAGCCTTAGTTGCTAGAAACGGGCAAGCCATCACGGTAACAGTATGAGGTGAAATCTATAAGGACTGCCCTACACTGAGGCTGTAGCTGAGACAACCTAAGCCCAAACTTTGCCAGGTCTGTGTCTGGGGGTAGCTGGACCATGAGAAAGCAGCAAACCCTGCCTGGCGAGGCTCTGGGAGTGAGAGCACCACGGAATTTGTATCCAAATGGGGGATTTTTGATGAAGAGCAGTTATGCTCAGCGTGCTTAACAGCTGAAGAGTGAGGAGACATTCACTCCTGTGAACAGACTCAGCACAAGGTGACAGCTTTAACATCAAAGCCAGAGCCCTGCAGCACGAGTAAGATGGCAGACACAGCTGGGCCAAGCTGTGGAGAATTCATCGACTGCTCCCTAATAGGAAACACTTCTTCTTGACATTTTTCATACCTGCAGTTGCTCCTTTTGCCTCTAAATCTTTACAACTTGATGCTGGAATCAGGTATGCATCATAAATCTCTTCCTTCTAAGATAGCTTTGCCTGTTGCTGCTGATACTCCCCAGCAGAGAGCTGAGCCCTGGTGCTGCTGGAGCAGCCCAAGGTGGCTTCAACACTAGTTCAGCACAAGCCATGTTGGTGGCAGAGGAGCAACTCAGGCACCTGAAGAAACCCCGCCAAAGCTCTGGAGCCGGAGGGGGCAGAGTGTGCCTGAGCAGCCCCATCAAGAAATGTGCTCCATTGCTGAGTGGCACTGTATGTTTCAAAACAAAATGTCAATGAGCTTTCCAGATTAAAACATTGAAAATATATGAGCAACAACTGTCGCGCACGAGGAAGCTAATATCACTGGTAGGGTTTTGCCTTTCGAAATCAGGTAAGAACATTTTTAAGATCAGTGTGTTCGTATGCAGTTATAGTTTCATCAAGCTGAAGGCCAGGAAGACTCATTAGATCTTCATTTGACCTTATAACAAACCGTTGTATTTTAGCCAGCTATTTCCAATCGAACACAGCTATAAGTCCCAAGGAAGTCAATAGTGGAGAAAACCAGCAAGTCTTACTTGGCAGCCATCAAAAAGCAGAGAATCCTCTTTTTTTCCTCTTGGTAATTTGCTCTAATGACTAAAATCACCTCCTAGTTAAAAAAAACCAAAAACAAAAACAAAAACCAAGAACAAAAAACCCCCACCAAACCCCACACCTCATTTAATGCTCTAAGGTTCATCTTTCAGATACAGGCTCATCTTCCACTTTTCTCTCCCTTTAAGACAGAGTATTTTCTTTCCAGAAACAGTCTCATGCACAAAAAAAATCACCTCCGAATTTTTTTCAGTCAATGAAACACATCAAGCATTTCAGACCCTCAAATAATTTTAGCCATTCTTTCCTACCCATTCCCCAACTTTTCTATATGCCTTCAAAGTTTCAATACAGTATTTTGCTGTTTGAGACCTGATTTTTGCAATGCTCCATTTAAAAGTAAAATTAACTCTTTTCCTACTCCATTGTTTATACGTGTAAAGGCCTCATAAATTCCTTTTGGTAGGTCATCGCAGCCGGATCAATGTGCAGAGGCTTTTTGGAGCACTGCTCCTCTCATCCCTTGCTCCTGCCTGCCCCATTCTGCACTCCTGCCTGCAGGGCTGTGTCCTTAACGCAGAACAATGTGTAATTTGATAAATACCTTGTCCTCTTTCCCAAAAGATTCAGCTTCCCCAGTGCCCGTTCCCTTTCTTCTTTGCTGCATACCACTCTCTTGATCTTTGCGCTTTGCAAAAAATTCTCATCTTGTGTTTTGCTACAGACCATTGGTATGAACAATGCACAGCTTTGGTACTTACACTTAACCCTGATGTGCCCCAGAAACTATGGGTCCTGATTCTCCATTGACAGCTACTTGTTGAGTTCTGTCAGACACTTCGTAAACCATTTAACGTACAGTCTAATGTTACTGAATAGTGCTAATGTTTAATCAGCACGCTATTCAGCGCCAAGTCAAGCACCTCACAAAAGTCTAAATGTACTAAATTTATACAATCGTTTTTGTCAACCAGACATGTAATATAATCAGAGAGTGAAAATTAGGTTTCTTTGATAAAGTTTGCCATAAAACCATGTCGTTTAGACTACTTACTAATTTACTTTTGCATCAGCTTTTGAATTATTTAACCCAAAATGATTACAAACTAACTAGCCTCCTTGAGTCTCACGAAATGCCTCCTCGTAACAACCTTCTGTCTAAAATTGATACAGACAGGTTTTATATGACCAGGTGAGCAGCAGGTCATTCACAAGGCGGTTCTTTACTTTCAGGGATACTGGACTGGATTTGTTCCCTTTTGGAAGGTGTCAGAGGTAAACTGGGCTTTGATGGGAGCAGCTCCCTAATGCAGGGCACGGTATCCTGGTCCTCCCAGTACCCCTTTGCCCAGCTAACAGAGCCTCACTAGTGCCCATAAGGCAGACAGACAAACAAACCCCTTCAGTGCCATTTTCTTTGCAAAATCTCAGAAAAAACTTTACCAAAAAACCAAAAAGCCCCATGACTGGGGGCGTTTCTGTACGCACCTGCCTGTTGCTGCACATGGGCTTGTGATTTAGGGTCCCAGATGTATCTGCTATTCAACTACATTAGTGCAAACCTAGAGCCATCATTTTATGGGCTGAAGGACAGACATATTTAGGAAGGGATGCAGCTGCTGAGAGGATTTTTATGTCCAGTTTCTGTGTAAGGTCCATCCACAAAGACAAAAATGTCTTTTCTACCAAAATCACCTCTTCATTTTTTTTTTTCAGACCAGATTATTTGAGAGATCTGCTAACCACATTCTCTTTGCCCATTCCCCACCCTACTCCCTTAAACAAGTTCATTTTGTCCTGCCAGAACCAGTGTTGCCTTCCTCATCAAATAATAACAAAACTTCAAGGAGTTCAGCGGCGGGCTGTGTGTTTTGCACACAAAGACACAATGGCTTCTCAGCGCTGCTGCTGTTTTTTTCAGAAAACATGCAAAATGAAGCTGCGGCAGGGAGCAAAGCAAGGGACAAAACTGAAGCCTTCATACTTCACGAGCACACCTCATTTGCTCTGCTGCCAGTAACTCAAAACCCCAATGAAAAGGGGAGGGGGGGTGGGAGGGAGAAGACATAAAAGAAAATAATTATATGCAAGCCACTAGACTTATCACTTAGCTTTGGGCAAAATATTGACTCCTGATCTTTGTCAAATCTTGTAAAAAAACAGCCTCCAGGTGATGAATCTAACCACCGGCATTAAATGGAATGGAGAAGGAAATGAAGGGAAACGGAAAAGAAGTCTTAATTTTAACTGAGCAAACTACCTGTATATGCATTTGGTCATAGCTCTCCTGATTTGGAAAAGGAGGATGCTTGAGGGTTTGATTTTTGTTTACTTTAAATATTCATGGCATTTTAAATGTCTTCTGTGCTGGGCTTGGTGGACCTGATGGTAACTGGCTGACCTAGCTCTGGTGTTCCCAGCAGTGAGTAGCCTCCACAGCAGCACAGTCAGCTCCGGAGGATGCTCGACCAAAACCAGGGATCAGAGCAAAAAACTTACAGTAAAGGCGCTGCTGGGACCCCTTGTACAGGGAGCTGAGTGCACTTATTGATTTCAGGAGGGAGATGGATGAGCGTGCAGCATGTCTGTATCAGCAATCCAGACATTTTAGACTGGCTTTCTGTGCTGACATTTCACTATGACCTGGGTCTTTGCAGAGGCTTTAACCCAACTATTGAAGCTAGGAAGGACAGTACTATGAACAAGGGGTAAGCAGTGGGGAGGAAGAAGAGCGAAGTATTTGTTATCCAGAGCAATAATTTATCATTTCCAGACAGTACGTCAGGATAAAGAATAGTCTCATGGATGAAGAATTGATTTGAGACTGGGAGAAACAGTTCTGTCCCAGCCTTGGCTGCAGGCTTCCTGGCAGATCTTGGACCTGCAAAATAGAGGCATAAGATGGAACAAATGCTGCCTGCCCTAGATGTGGTCTGGGTGGTGGTCTAGTGCCACTCTGACAAGCTCTACTGCAAAGCCCCAGTTAAAATCCGAAGGAAGAAATTCGCATTATATAAAGTAAGCTGGATTTTTCATCATTAAAAAAGTGCCATAAGCAATGGCAAAGATATTCCACAGTCTGCCATTTCCAGTTTCACTCTAATCACTAATCAACTTTAATTCAATGTTACCTTAGGACTCAATTTCTTCACCCAACTCATATTGGCATCATGCAATCCACCCGATAGTCTCTCACTCACACTCCTTTTTTTGGAAGTGATTTTTAAAAATCACTTTAAGTGATTTAAGAATATTCCTAAATGTCAGCTGCAGGCAGGAGAAGACAGTTATTGGTCTGTTTTTAGAGAGAATTTTTGGCTCCGTTTCTTCTTCCTACCCTGCTCATCACTGATGTATTTTTAAATGAATCCTAAAATACACACCAGGAAACTCTATTAAATAAAAATCATGAATGACATGCAGACTGTGCTATTACTGTGCATAAGAAGATAACAAGACTCAAGAGACTGCCCTTTACATTCTGCTGCTCCTGCTAACTACAGATCTGGCCCAGCAAATGCACACGTTCCATGAAGAAAGGAAGAGTGCCATGAACCCGAAACAATATGCCTGGAAAGAGGCCGGAGAAATAAGAGATCAGAGAGATAATCAGGATGCCATGAGCTGCAGCTCTCTGTGTTCTCAATTAACTAAGTGATTGGACATGCACAACCAGAGATCCCAAACGCATCATTTGTAGGTTATCAGTGATATCGGACATCAGATGGAGCAGTGCTGGACTCCCCCTGCCAACAAACTGGAGGAAAGAATTAGAATTCTGAAAGCTTTTTAAAGCCAGACTCTCACCTCAAGACACAATAAAAGAAAAGCTTTTAGATCATTCCTGGCAGAGGAGCTGGAAAGCTGCCATGCTCACACAGAGTAACTATGGTAATCCATATCAGGTTGCAGAAATCATCTTTAGCATACAGTCTTTTAAGCCCTCCAAGAAGCTTTCTTCCTAATCTACTTAAAAATAAAAAATAAAGGGTGTTTCAAGGTCAAACAGAAGCAATAATGGGAATGGGAAGTAGGTCAAGACTACATGTCCCTGAGCACCAGCTGTGGTCTCTGTGAGGCTCTGATGCATGAGGCCATCACTGGGCAGGGGACGGACATCCCTGTCTTGGGCTCTGCATTGCCATGTGAGCTGGAGCATCTATCTTGATCATCATGCTTAAGCGTCTATCATTTGCAACAAAGACTGCACAATTAAGATGCACTGCAGAAAATCTATGCTTAATTGCTTTGATGCTTAGGTGATTGAGAGCTGAATACATTAGTGAGTCAAAATTGCTGAACACAAAGGCCTTGATTCTGTTCTTTTCTTTGCCGATGTAAGTGATGCCCAGAATTTACCTTCGTGGGCATCAGAGGATTGCTGGAGAATTTACGTAGGCAGGCTCAGCCCTTGGTGACCCTCCAATTCTATTTAAATATTTGGGGTTGCAGTGTGCCTGGTCTGGAGGAATTTGATTCTGTTGTTCACTCAGGCAAAATTAGGAGCATAGGAAGTCAAATTCCATTATTTTAAAATTTAATCAAAATTAAACTCTGCTACTTAAATCCCCATGCCACATGTAGCCCAAACTTTTGCCCTGCTTCACCCAGTTGTGTATGCACATCAAACTATGCTATCATCTATTCACCTTCTTCAGTACGCCTCCAGAATTTGAGGGATGCCTGTACCTCTCAGAATACACTTGAACTTAAAGGTAAATGAGCACCATTTGGAGTTTGACCAAAATGGATCAAGACGAGCAAATGTAGTGCAGGAGCATTTGAGGGAAAAGGCAACACGTGACAACTAAAAAGTGTTAGGCATTGAAATCCCAAATGGCTGTACTGTGAGGAAGACTTATCAGTCTTCCTCGAGTCTCTGCTGCTTTGCTTTGCTGCCTGCTGAGCCAGACACCATCTTTCTCTCCTTGCAAAAACGGGAATCTCTCTGATGAGTCCAACAGAATGCCAAAACTGAAAGCTGTTCCACATCAATCTTATGCTAAAGGGCCAAAATCTCAAAGATCAGGCACGTATCACCGAATGCATATTCACAGCATTCTTTTCTTTGATACTTCAACTGACATTTCCCTCAGTTATTGGGCTGGTTTTTCCTTTCCTTATATGCAAAACGGTTGTACTTGTACACACAAAGCAGCTGAATGCTTATCTGGCTGGTCTGTTCATATGAATATAATAGAGGGCAAACATCTGTGTTTTTGGGGAAAAAATAAATAGATGTCCAAAAAAAGCATGCAAGCAAAAAGCCTCAATAATGATAGACACAGCTTTGGAGATTCTTTGAAAATCAGGGCTAAAATATCAATTTCTCTTGTTCTGTGTTGCAATGACAAGATGCTGAATTGCTATGATTTCAGTCATCCATAACTTAATTTTATTATGTTTGATCTAACAGTACTAAGCATATTTCTTGAGTACGTGTTAAACATTATACTCATTCCACATTAAGGTGGTTTTAAGTCTTATCACTTGTCTGTAATTTGGTATTAGAATTTAGATAATTCTCCTCAATTCTCAGGTGCAGAAGCTGGGGGAATCCCTAACCTGCAATTTACAAAGGAAAGAAATAATTACATGCAATCAGACCTTTCTAACAGGCTCTTTTTATGGGATGGTAGAGTTGCAGGTGAAGGTCACTCAGTCATGTCCTTCAAACAGGTCTGAAAAAGTATTGGCAGCACCCAGGATACAGCAGGGGACAATAATTCAAAGCCCAAGACATGTTGTGCACAATGTTGGTTTTGCTTGCTCTTTTTTATTTCTGCTATGATCTCACATGGTTTTCAGGAGCACTGCTCCAGGCCCTAATGCTCGGTTCTGTGTGCGGTGCTCCCTGGGCAGCAGTGAAGAACAAGAACTGTCAGGTAGGGCCACAATGATGAAGGCAGCAGGAGCTGGGCTGCGGAGCAACACCAGACTCAGCCATGGCTGTCCTGGGAGAGGGTTTCACTCTCAACTGCAGCGCCCACTTTGGTTTCTTTCGCTCCTAGCAAGTGGAACCAGTTTCAAACTGATATTTGCAAATATTTAATTTACACATGCAAAGTGGTGTAGGCTTTGGGTCATCTGCCCTTGACTTTTTTGCCTTCTCCTTGGACACAGCTATTGACACAGGGAAAAGTAGGATATGCAGTAATTCATTCAACAAAAACATTCTGATAAATCTAGTTCATAAATTAAGCCTGCAATGAAGGCAGATGATTACTCTTCAACCATTTGCATAGCAACCTGCTGGTCTGCCTGCCTGGTTTTTAGTTTAGGAAGAATATTTATAACCAGTCACTCAGTGTATGTATGTTGATTTTAAGACTTGCGGGAATGCCTGTGTACCCTCTCCATGTATTCCTTTTTGCCTCTGTGAGCACTTTGGGTCATGGCTGTATGATAGTGCCACACTTGCCTGCCCAAAACCTTCCTGCTGTCTCTACATTAGGTCCCTGAGGAAGAGGGCAATTTAGGCAGGAGTGCAGCTATACAGATTCCCTCTGCAAGAAGGGACTCTCATTCTTCCCTCAAGCAGTCTCTTGTACACATCCTTCCACCCCCCAAAAGGGAGGCATGGAGCGTCAACGAGTATTTAATTAATAAGTTATTATAAACTACTCTGCTAAACTGAGCATCCTATGTGGAAACAGCATCCAGGGAGTAAAAGCACGAATGAGACTCCAACTGTCAGCTTTATGAATGTCTGCTGTTGGGATATGGCTCCTTCAGCTGTGATGGAAGGAGCTTGTACTTTGGGAAAGAGATATAGGAGCTGATGCACACGCTTCTTGTATGCACATTTTCCACCTGGAAAATGTCTGTGAAGATACGGTCTGCTACACCGTGTCTCTGGCACAGGAGGGAGAAACAGATGGAGAGATCATCTAAAACCTTTTGTTCTCCATAGTTAATAACCTGGAGCTCTTCTAATATCTAACATGTGTAGGTTGGCTTCATCCCCATGTGCATGCTCTTCAGAGGAAAACCAACTACATTCACCGGTTGGCTAATACGAAAATATGTGACTGTTTTACGAAGAGAACAGGATAAGCTCTTAAAACCGTTGTGTCCTTTACGAAATGCTGTTTACAGCAGATCTGTCATGAACATCAGTAACTCACCTAGCCGTCTTAGCGCAGTATGACATTTTAGTGCCAGCAAAAATGGGAATGAAACCAGCCACAATATGACACAAGTTTAGAANTTTTTTTTTTTTTTTTGTTAAACTCAGACACATTGATCTGTTCTAAGGCAAGACTGCAGTGCTTCTGAATAAAGAATTTTCAGTACATCATCTCATGCTCAAAATATCAAAATACAGCACTGGGCTTATTTGGAATTAAACAAAATGTGGAAATTGCTATTTTTCCTGTGAAAGAAATGTCCATTTCAGTCCATTTTGGCCTAATCAGCAATACAATATTGCTGGCGGTAGAAATCTCCTTCCTAACCCCCACTGAGTTTGTTGTACACTCCGAAATACATGATTTTATTATCCTTAATTTACCATGTAAAGCTACAAATAACAGTGGCCATAAAATTATCCATCCCTCGTTAAAATGCAGCTGGAATTCACACCCTCCTTTGATAGTGAATTCCAGAGAAGGATGTCACTCTGTGTAAAGAATCACAGTCTTACTCCCATCCATGCAGAACAGATCACGTCAACTGACAGAAGGCAATCAGAGCATCTTCCCAGCTTTTCCCAAAATGTACCCTTCAACAAATGAAGACAAAAGTCTCCAGCTCCTCCAATGTCCTTATACGACTGCTCATGGCAGTGAGACTTAAGACTTCCAAACGAAATTAAATATTTTCACCTTTCCACCTTACGAGTTGCCGTGGGAAGCCCATGTTCATTCAGTCTGCAGCTTGCAATTTCCTGTTCGTAAGTCATCTGCTTCTCTATGACTTAAAGGGAATACAGATTTTTCTTGGGACACCGGGACTCAAGGGAATTACCTGTAGTTAAACATCTGATTAATGGGATCATTAAGAATCAGCAACAGTGTTTATTCAGTCCCCGTCTGAGTGTGGGTTTGCAATTATGTGCTTTTGAGACTGCAGGTGTGTGAAATATTCATAACCCAAATGGAAATATGATGGAAGTGCAGTTTACGCTCACTCAAGGGCTAGCTGTTCTAGATTATAAATATAAAATAGAAAAGCAAAAGTGCAATTATTACTCTGCCCAGGGAGTACCCAGACACTCACTACACTCTTTACAAACATATTAGACACTACATTTCTGTCCCAAATAATTTATTCTAAGTGGCAGAGCCTCCTATCCCACTCATAGCACCTCTGGTACGTGCTACTACTAGATGTGAGGCTTGTAAAATCAATATTTATCATTTGGGTTACTCATGTAAGTCACCACTGCACCCCAAAGGGCCTGTGCTTCTCTGGGGGCACATCAGGGGAAGAGAGAGGAAAAAGAGAGACACTAAGGCCACTTGGCTGAACCAGTCTGCTAGATTTCTGGCCATATATTAAACAAAGTATTGAGACTTTCATTCTGCTCAATTGTGAATCATTCATTATCCTCATTCCCTAGCTGATCCCAGAAGGACATAGGGTTTGGCCACTCTCTCCAGAGTATGACTTGCTTCTGCCATTTGCTCCATCAGCTCCAGTGTAGCCACATACTCTGGCAGTTGCAACTGCAACTTCTGATCTCCTGCCCAGCCAGAGAGCAAGAGTTATTTTAAAATATGCAACCATAACACTCTAGTTTTGAACATGAAATGAGGACTGGGGAGCAGGAGGAGGGATAGGAGGCTGGTACCTGAGCAAACACTGTGACTCAGGATGTTTCCCCATTGACTTCAGGTGGGGCAAAGCCCATTCTGAAACAGTCAACTTTTCCTCATTGTGGCTGCTGCTTTAAGCATCAAGCTCTCCAAAAAGCTGCTTCCTTTTTCTAATTTATTGTATGCTGTTGTTTTTTTAAAAGGGTCATTTCAGAATTCCTCTGGGTCCCATATATGCCATGCTACCACCTTGCAGAGGCTCTCAGTGGTACCGTACAACTAAATATTAGTCACAAGAGAATGGGAATGGATAGCCAGGCAGAAACAAATCTAAAAGCAGTGAACCATCAAATGTGAGGAACACAAGAGGAAGCTGACAGATGAAGGACTGTGCAGAGTCCCTAAATCCAAAGTGCATTTCTGAAAGGGCACTTTTTTCCAAGAGGAATG
This sequence comes from Thinocorus orbignyianus, assembly GCA_013400375.1. NCBI lineage: Eukaryota > Metazoa > Chordata > Aves > Ciconiiformes > Thinocoridae > Thinocorus > Thinocorus orbignyianus. The sequence continues at coordinate 1,743,804 of VXBW01007282.1, read as the reverse complement.
TTTCTAATAGTCTCTCTCCACTGCAAAAGGGAAGGACTTATCTTTTTGCCATTGCAGAGTACCTAATGGAAAGAGCTTTATATTAGCCTAAAAAATGCAGTCAAGTGCTTCCAGATGGTGGGAGGCAGCAGGCAGAATGGCCACGACCAGGCAGCACCTGGTATCTGCTCCTCACTTGCAGCAGGTAGGGTGTAGAGCTGGTAGGTACAGCCTGGCCCTGGAGGCTCCACCTGCCTGAAGGCAGCAGTTACATCTCCCCCAGCTTTGCCTTCCCTTCCCAGGCTGAACAAACCCACAAACGTCTTTCCTTCTCTTGGCTCATGGATAGGAGTAGCCTGGAAGAGACATTATGTTTGGGCATCTACAGCATGAGCCAAGAGCTCCAGATGTTCAGAGGGAGAGAGAGGGACCCACAGGCAGTGAACGTACTCAAGACCCCACAACTTTGGGCTGCACGCTACTATGATTTTTAGAAAGGTGCCCAAATCCGTTTAAAAATTGTATTTAATGTTGGGAAGTCCACTATGATCAGTTGTAAGCTACTACAGTGTTGATTACTAAAACCATTTGCCTTCTTTCCATTCTGAGTGCTTCTCACTCCATTTGCTATGCTCGGATCATGCTGTGACATCCTCCATGACACCAATGGTCCTCCTCTGCCAGAAGTCTTCCTCCATGCTAGCACTTGTAAGATACCTCCAAACTCCTCTTGGAGAAGCTAATGAGATGGACCCACTTTTAGACTATAAGCCAGGACCTCTAGAACTCAGAGCATTCTTCAAATGTTGCTGTGGTGTCTTTTTTTCAAAAGCATTTCTAAATTTGTCACATAGCGTGGCAAAAATGGTATTTCTTTATTTCTCTATGTAGTGGTAATATCTGCATGAACTCATTCTTCCCCAGTTCACACATTCAAGGTTCCTATTTAATTTCTCAGTCACTGCAGCAAGCTCACATTGAGGTGTTTATAATTTCAAAAATACAGTCCCCTTAGCCAGTAAGCGTGACCTATTTTCTCGGTTCCTGGACCTCACATTTTCTGTGTAATTCAGATGAGTTTCGTTGCTCATTGGATCTAGATCACTCTGAAGAACTGATTTATTATTTACCAATCTGCTCGCTTTTCTGTCATCTGCAATTTTTGTCATTAGTATTGGGATATATTTTCTTCTAGATCATCGATAATGATGCTCTATGACACTGAACCAAAAATAGATTGCTGGGCAACTGAAGAGAAGAACCACACTGAATGTTGGTTCCCTGCTCCCAATTACTGTAATGTAGCTAAAATATCTGTAAAAGTGAAGGCCATTTTGAAGGCCCATTTAAAAAACTTCTGGAAAGCTTCCAAAATAGAAAAAGGGAGATTTCTGCACTGTTGCCAAAAAAAAAATAAAAAAAAAAATCCAAAGCTTAAATCTGTTTTTGTTTTTCCCAATAAACCTTTTTTTTCATGAGAAAATACTTTTTAACTATGTCAGGGCTTTTAAGTCCTGAAGGATAAGGTCATACCAGAGGAGTCATCCCATTACTGTCTTTTTAACTCTCCTGCTGCTGGCATACATCTAAAAGATTGGGAGAAATTTCTCCTTGTTAAAATTTCTCTCATCCTTTCAGATTTGAGGAGAGCCACCATTTATTCTCAGCTGTCATTTCTAGCAAAATGAAGAAAGCCTGGGGAAAAAAACAAAACCCTCCCAACCTCCCATCTTTTTTTTTTTTTTTTTTTTACGCTGTATGTTTGATAAGTTCCGGCAACACAAAGTTTTTAAAAAAATCAACTATCTCCTTTAAGTTTGAAATATAATGGTTTCCAACTGTAATTTAAATACTGGTCAGGCTTTTCAATCTACTGCAGAAGGGCATTCAAGGATCTGCCAAACATTTCATTTTAGCATCATGTATTGTACTATTGTTAGTGCTATCTTTTTTTTTCCTTTGTAAAACAGATTAATACACAATGGTAGCCCCCAACCCACAGAGCTTCCACCAAGCAGCAACCCAAGAAATGGGTTTTGGGCAGTGAGTTAGTGACAAAAATAGCAAGCAACCTGCAATTCTTAACCAGTCTTGTGCTATGAATGTCTTCTACCACCTGGCCAGGATATTTGTGATGTACTTCTAGGAAAGATAAGCTTTGGAGCAGCTTCAGAAAAAGATAAGGCTGAGAGAAGGATGTGTTCATGCATTTGCTTGCAAGTATTTTATCTTTATGGGGCCCAAAAGCAAGCAAGCTGTGAGGAGTCTCAGGGAAACCACATATTTAACTTTAGATATGTGCTTGTACCCAGTTAAATCAGGGCTCCCATGGCTTGTCTCTCTCACTCTCATTTTTACCACGGGGACTTGTCGAGTTGCTCACCAATTTACAGTTTTCTTATTGGCAGACAGCTTCCTCGTACATGAGATCTTTCTAAGATTGATACAGAGAAGGTCATATGCTTTTCCTCAGTTCTGTGATTAATGCTATTCAAGGCTTTAAAATATATATAGCAAAAGACAATAATTGTCAAGGTTTAGGTGAATGTCTAGTGAATTCATTGCTACTTCTAGGAGACAATTTGCCATACCTCTGATGGAGTAAGACAGTCTTGTAAACAAAAGAAACTGTAATGATTATAACAGGAAAAGAATGAGGCTTTTGTCCCCATTGTCACATAAAATATCTCTTTTCCCCCCCTGAGATGTAGGAATACTTATCAATACTATGTTTGAATCCTACCTATTAAATAGCAGAAAACAGAATAATTTCGTAAAACTGAAACCCATTTCTGAAAGAGGGAGAGGTTCACTCCAAGAATTCACTAATAGCATCATTAAAATTAGAGTCCAGTTTGTAGGCTCTCACAGGGCAAGGACAATACTGCTCTCAGTCTCATCCCTAGTGGGTGAAGGTTCGTCTGTGCCATAGCCAGGGGAATCTGTCCCCGAGAAGCCCTTCTCCATTTCTTTCATCTAAAAGCCTTAGCCAGAAATCTGAGGACTCTTCATAGTCACGACGTACAGAGCAGACCTGCCCTTCATTTCAGGGTTTCAAACCAAAAAGCCGCAACCAGTGCTCTAATTAGCAGCTCTGCTGACTTCTTCTGGACTGTGAAGGATTGAGGAGTTACAGCCAACCTTTGATTTAAAATCAAGAGGGTTACAGCCTAGCCTTCCTTTGAGAAACAGTGATTTCCTCACCCTGGTACTCATTAGGAAGGAAGCCTTTTCCGCCATACGTATGCTTTATTCAAAGGCTGAACTTTTTAATAGATGAGAAGTTACACCCAGATGTTCAATTCCACCCCTTCTTTCTCCATGCCCACCAAAGATCCGTGGGGATGGGGCAGTGATGCCTCTGCTGCACCACTGGGGTACATTTCATTGCGAGGACATTTTAGGTGGAGAAAAGCCGATGCTGAGATGAAGGTTACTTTGCTGGTTACATAAAGGCTTGGGGTGGTTTTTTTTTGACTCCTCTGTTACCAAGGCTTTTCAAAAATCCACAATAGGCCCAATTTAGCCTACCCCTACACCAAGTGCCTTGCAGCGTCTGTGAGAGCAATTAAGAGGCACTATTCCCAAAGCTGTCTTCTCCTCAATTATGTCAGCAAATAAAGAGGCGTGACTGTGTAAGACCCTCTCTATTAAACAAACTAGGCCTACTTATTTTAGCTTTGATCAGGGGAATGAAGTCAGCGGGGAACAAGGGAGGCAAAGCAGCACGTTTGCTCTTGGACTTCTGAAGTTTACAAACAAAAAAGAGAAAAAGAAAATAAAGACAATTTGCAAATTGAAAGTAACCATCTTTCCTGCAGAGCACCAGGTACACCAAGCACTGCACAGGACAGTGGGGCCTCAGGTTCCTGGGACTGGAAACTGGGTGGCCATTACATTTAACATAATAAAACTGAAAGAGAAATTTCCACTGGGAATTTATCTTTTGAAATCCCTCCTTTTTCAGAGGAGCTCATCGTAGAACTACTTATGGTTTGTATCACTTTCTCTTTCAGATGTGGCAAGAGATACCATTAATTGCTGTGTACCTGCCTCATCCCTTTAAGAAAGTAAATAAAAGCCAAGGAATTATAACACCATAAATTCTGCTATTCTTTTTATTGGTATAAATTTATTGGTATATTTAGCCTCCTAAATATAAAAAGATAATGTGTTCTATAACCTAATAGTATATTCTTTTCTTTCTTTGGATTTCAGTAATCGCCACTTTGGTTGGTTGTTTTTTGTTGTGGGTTTGTTCTTTTTTTGGTTGGGGTTGCTTGGACTAAGGTTTTAGGCTGAGGTTTTGTGCTGAGTCAGGATAAATATTGTCCCACATTGCAGATCCTCCCCTGCCCCGTCACCTCTGCAGTCTCTGCTGGAAAAGCCAACTTTGCATTTCTCAGCTAATGAAACATTCAGCAGAGTCTGGGCAGGGAGGGTTACTATCAAAGTCTCCCTACTAGGAGGTAAGTATATCACAGTGTTTCTTAAATCAGAAACACAGCACCTGTATTAGCTATTTTGACATCACTCTTAAGACATACTTTGTTGTGCGTGTAAAAGACAAGAGCTGTGCTAGTTCCTTGGCGTCCCTAGGAACCAGTCTCAGGAGTTCCTGTAGCTCCAGCAAAGCTGCACCTCATGGAAAACCTGCACATATCAGCTGGCCAACTCCTCAGCGATGTCTGCAGGATGAATGAATGGGGTGCTTGTTCAGGGGATTATTTTTTTTAACACAGATTTTACATTCGCAAAATTGGTAGGGACACAACGATGGAAACAGAAGCCGCTTCCTTACCCGCCGACCTAAGGCTTGGTGCTTGCAGAGGTACTGATGGTTGGGGAAGACAGCAAGCTGTGATTATAGCTCTTTACATAAAAACTTGCTCAGCCATTACTTCATTTTAATCTCCTATTTATTACTGCCTGCATCTGCTTATAAATTAGGACAGTAAGTTGTCTGGAGCTCTTAATGGCACATTTGACTGCTGCTTTGAAAGATCATCTGTACAGTCAACAAAATAATATTAATGGGTCATTACTTCAGTAAAGCAAACCATGGAACCACAACAGCGATAGCATTAACAAGATGGTGGTAATGAACTCTTGGAACTTCTCTAGTGCCTGGCATCAGAACACTTTCCCAAGAAGACTAGTAGCTTTTACCCTATTTTGCACCTGGAGAAACTGAGAGAAAAGACCAATACGTGGATTCTCAAATAGTAACACAATCAGACATTTGAAGCTCAGAAAATGAAATCGGTATTTTTCACAGGCCATATTCTAGAGTTTTTAATTTGCCATCATTACCATTAATTTATTTTTTGAGCCTGAGCCAGCTCGGGGGTAGGCTTCTCTAAAGGAGGGGGAAAGGCTGCGGCTGCCCACTGATACCCTCATGTCACCCCCATTTGCTAGTTTGTGCCTGTAGTCTTTCAGCTTTCTAGAAGTATCCTTCATTCCTAGAAGAGTTCATTTCCGAAAGGCATGCTGTGTGTGCTGATGATTTTTTTAGGGCTCGCCTGGATGGAGATATGTGGGAAAATTAATCCAAAAATCCTCTGTGAACTTGCTCAGAATCAAAAGTAGCCTCAAGTGATTTAAGCCAAGCTAATGAAGGCCTGACTGAGCCTATCTGCACAGAGATTTCGGTGCCATTTGAATCATCTACTTTATCAAATCCTTAATTTTGGATCAACAGCATTACAGAGAAACCCTCTCAGAATAAAGGAGAAGCACCAGGAGGACAACAGGATGTGCGAACTCAATAAGCATTTTCTTTGCAACTACTCTACAGAAGCCAAATCTTATAGTCCTGAGGAGGGGAGACAAGAAGAGTCTGCTTCAGGGACTTGAGAATAATGAATAACCAGGATTTTGACAGCTCAGAAATGCACCAGAAGCTGTTCTGGGCCCTCACTTCTGAGGAAGAACAGAAGTGGGGGTGACTCAATGCAGACACTGCAGCAGCATAGGAAACCTGTCCTTGGACAGAGTATTGAGGGGCAAGGAGATGCAGATGTGGAGAGCTGCTCAGCAGTGACATAATTAGATTTCCAATAAAGTCACCTACCAGATTTGTCACCACTCTCATGGTGCAAGTGCAAATTTTGTGACATCTTGTTGGGTTCCTAAAACTCCAGTGTCACTGTGATGCAGTGTGAAAACGCATTACTTGTACTTTCAGCCATCAGATCTGTGACTGCCATTAATTTGAGGAGGATGCGCTTGCAAACACCTGTCTGAGAACTGCTTTTTGAGGAATTATTCAACGTCCTCAGCTTTCACCAAAAGATGTTTCTGACCCTCCCAGCTGGAGAGAAGTGCCTAAAAATGTAACACCCCAAGGACCAAAATTAAAAGATAAATATGCTGCAATTTCACCTTTTTTTTTTTTTTGACATTTTCTCAGTTTCTTATGGATTCCAGACCATTCTCAGCATGCTTATTCTGGATCCAGTTCTCCTTTCCCAGTGCTGGAGTATGGGGTCCCATGGCACATTCAAAGAAGGGAGCCCTACCTCTTAGGGACCTTCCTCACCCAGAAGGAGGGGACTGAGCCTGCAGCAGCCATACTTCAAATACTTCAGCATTTATGGATTTTTTGCTAATCTGCTCTAGTTGAACAGAAGCACCGCAGTCAGTGCTGGAAGCTGACCAATGCCTTGGAGAAATACTTCAGTTTCTCACAGCTTTGGAACTTAGGCACCATTTTTGATCTGCCTTATGTGCTCTCACTAGGTCAACGTATCATCACACTAGTTCCCCTCTGCAGAAACAGGATCATCCTTCTCCCCACACAGTTAAATGTCTCAACCAGGCTCTCATCATCTTGTACCGCAGATCATCTTTAATTTTCTTTTCTCTAACACAGAAAACTGCCATTTTGCTCTGCTTGTACCATCTGAGAATGCCAGGGTAAAAAAATTTTTCTTAGCTTCACTTCAGGCTATGCCCTTCTCTTCTACATAGCCCTTCTCTCACCTTACTTCAACGGCCACATCAAACCTAAGCTGCTTGGTCTGTAGTTTCAAGGCGCTTCACAACTTGTATCTGCCTTACCCATCATTTTTCACTGAATTTCAAGAGATCAGCTCTCACCTTCAATCAGCCCCAGTGCCAGATGGAAGCAGCCCCAAATCCTTCCCTCCTCAATACAGCTAACTAAGATGAAACAGCAATTCCTCCCTTCTGTGCCAGAGACTGTGGCAGATGGCACCACCCTGTTTATTACAGGATAATCCCTTTTTAAAGGAAGATAAGGAAAAAGAAATACACAGAAATTTTAATAAGGACTTTGAAATGGAGTTCCTGCATCTTTACAGTCTGGAAGTCATCCCTGGGGTCACCGAGTGCAGTCCCTGCTATCATGTGTGTTGCATCGTATTATTTCTCCATAAACTTACTGAGCTGTGGCTTAAAAGTAGTTGGGTTTTTTGTTTTTTTCTTTGCCATTCATACCAAAAAGCTGTTCTAGCCTCCTTGTCCTAAAGGGTAGAAAACTTTTGATTTCCAGTGTAAGTTTTTTTTATGTCCTTTTGTTCTTACAATAACACTGTTCTCCGGTGCAAATAGTCCTTTTTCCTCCCTGATATTTTTACAGACAGTAATCATAACCCTGCTAAGCCTTCGTTTTGCTATGATCAAGAAGCTACATTCCTTTAGCCTTCTCTTGTAAATCAGGCTCTCCATTCTCCTGATCTCCATAATACCCTCATCTGCATGTGTCCCTGTTTTAATTCACAATTTTTGAGCACCGATATATTCCACAAATGGCTGAATCATGCATGGATTTAGACAGCTCCTTATCTATGCAGTCAATACTTTTCTTCACATAGACTATGTGGTTTTCACAACTCACCACAGCAGTCAGCTTAAAAATTTTGGACAAAAACTTTGATTCTGTAGAGCTGATGTCAGGCCTGTATACACTGGTCTCTCTATTTCTCTCCTTTTCTTAAATACAGATACTGTGTTTGCTGTTCTTCAGTCACACAGTGCCACCCTTGAGTTGATAGATTTATTAAAAACTCTTACTACCAGATTTGCAATTTCACACATCAGTTCTTCCAGAACTTTAGGACCAAAAGTTTCCACTCCACACTCCCTGTTCCCCCCAGCTCGTGCTATGGAAATTTTTAAGCTTTTATTCCACTTATGGTGAGGCAAACCCTGTTCCCACACTCTTCTTCCCATTAGCCACTGCACTTTTACCCCTGTGCGAACTACCGAGCTACCTTGAATTTCTGCCTGTACACATTGAGATACGGCCCTTGACATAGTGAGTGATGATTCTATGCCTACAGTGAAAGTATGATATTGAATTTGTGCTGAGACGTTAAGAAACACATAGACTATATTGAGCATTTCAGAAACTTAGCAGGGGTATTAAGATGAACAAGTATGTTTTAAAAACCTCCATGTAATGCTTGAGGTGGAATAAGCACCATATATCGACTGGGCCATTAAAACAAAATCTATCCCAGGATTTGAATGCATTTCTGCAATAAAGAGGAAAGAACAACGCTTGTGACAACCACAACCCTAGTGGCAAATAGTGAATGGTAATTGCCTGGGGACCTGGTGGGAAACCAAAGCCCAAAAGATGAAGGAAAGAAGGAATACCACAACAAAAAAAAAAAAAAGGTGAAAACAAATATTGCAAGACACCTGAACAGCTATTTCACTGTTACAGAAAATTGCCGTGTGCTTTCTTTAGGAACAGCATCCTAATGCTCTTGCTTTCACTGAAATCAATGGAGAGCACTAGAAGAGCCCATTAGCATCACAGTCAGCTGCTGTGCTATGGATCTGCTCTCTGATATCCACGAGAGACTTCAAATTCTCCTAGTTCAGCCCTCTTAAAGTCTGTCTGACTTAGAAATGGGCCCCACAGCTGAAAGACTTCAGACTCCCTCCAGATAAAGCTTAACTCAAAGCTCTGTAGCTGGTGAAATCGCTTTGCTGCAGGGTCCCAAGAGGAGCAGGACGTCCACTACCCACCTCGGGAAAAGTCCTGAGAGGCAGCTGGCATCCAGGGGAGCACAAGCAGACACAAAGAAGGGGCAGTGGAGGATGAAATATTTAAAATGCAACAGACATGAGCACATGGGGTACCACGAGAATCGATTCAGCTGCTTCTTCCTATTTCACCCTGGGCAAACCGCTCCATAAGCTAACACCCAGCCAGCCTAGGTGCCTAACACAGATTGCATCTTTTCCCTGCCTCTCCCTTGAAGCATAAATACATGAAGCTGGAGTCACAGGAGCCAAACAAGCCCAAGTGCCAGGCAGAAGCAGCATGCTGGCCAGTCCTGGGCCAGGGCTGGCATGCTGCTGCTAAGCAACACGTAGGCACAGCCCGCAGCCCTGCCTCAGAAAAACCAATCAAGGCAGCATCTCTCTGCCTTTACATTAAATATCAGTTTACAAATGGAAGTGATACATCACAAACCATTGCCTGCCGTAACGGTGTGGTCTCATCCCAAACCCACCTCCCCATGCCTGGCTCGTGCGAGCTGCTGCTGCTGCGTGCCCTGGGAGCACACCTCTGCTAAATCACTCCCCAAGTCTCCAAAGTACAATCTTGTTTTATAGTCGCTGTCAAGCCCAAACGTTCCACGTTAATTTCTTACAACCTACTCCACCGTCTGCTTCGCTCCAGTTTGATATTTATACCCCTGCCAAACGTGCATTTATTTGTTGACATTTTTATTAAATTAGACTGCAATAAATCTGTCTGCATTTATGTTTATATTCCTCCGTGCTCAAGTATGCAGAGGACCCCAAAGTAAGTTGCATACATTAAAGGCATGGCCAGATGCTCATAAGCATTTCACAGAGGGTTAATAAAATCTCAAAGTACTGGTAATCCAAAATGATACTGACCCAGCCTGGCTGGGCTGGAAGGGGACAACTGGAAGCAATGTTTTTGTTGAAGTGGGCAATCTTCTCTCTCCTGAGCAGAAGGGAAGATTCTGGGAACAGCTCCATTTCCAGACTGAGAATTCACATTTTTAATTTCCTTGTAGACAAGATAGAAAATTTCATGAGCCTTGGTGTCAGCAATTTTTTTTTTCAGACTAAAAAATAGCTTTTAAATGGTTACACATTACAAAATGTTGCCATAAGATACAACATTAATGAAATTCCAACATGCAGTTAGTGGTCAAATGCTACCCATCTCTTAACAGACAATTTACAAACATCCTTAGCTCACCAAGCACTGGGTAAATACAATTGTGCATGGGAAAAGTGAGGCACAGAGGGGTTTCATTTGCCTAATGTCACTCATCAAGCTGTCATCACTTAGGAATAAAGATCAGACCAGCTAAATGCTGTCTGTAAAAACCTGAGGGACCACATCAGCTGTCTCACATTCACAAAATTTGAAGCTTCTTTATGAAAGTTCTATGTAAAAGAGTATTTTTGTGTAGTATCTTTTTACCCTAGCTGCAACAGGGAGAAGGGTAAGTTAAAAATTCACCACAGCAAGGTCACTCAAGGTTGTGGCTTTTCCTCAGCTCTCTCCTGCTGTCCCTTGTTGTATCGGTCATGCCTGATATTATGCAGCACACGTGCTCTGCAAGCCATAGGCGTAGCGGTGGCATGCTAAAGAGGGTCCTCACGCCTTATTTCTCCCTCCATGCCATTCACACTGAACTGGATAAAAGGAATGCAGAGAAATTCAGAGCAGCTCCTCCAACTTCAGAGGACTCTGAACACAGGAAATTTTTGCTAAATTACTATGTCTCAAAATTGGCAACAGCCCGCTGATTATGTCTCATTGTGACTGTGATGTCCTTGGCGATGGAGCTGAGAGACCGCAAAGTGAATATAATGCTCCTATATGTGACTCTAATGACTGATGATGCTCTGCTGTGGATAGCAATTTTGAAATAACCGGGAATGACGACAAAGAATATTGCCTTTGTCTTTTTGCTTCAGAAGAACTTTACATGTAACTAAGGAGTGCAACACAGTACTGCCAGCTACACATGCTGCTAACAGGGAAATTTGCAGCCCCATCAAGTAGTTTGTGCTCATCTGCCCTATATACAGTCCTGCAGGGTGGGATGAGTGAGTGAAGAGGGGAAAGGTGGGTGCTCAGTCCCAGGCAGGGTGTTCTCATGTGCAGGATGAAATCTCAGGACACGGGGACAGCCAACAAGTGCTGCAGATGACACGATCAAATTAATAAATTAAATTAAATGTAGCATTTTTTAAATTGGGAACCAGATGCTTTCCTCACTCTGGCTGCTTCCCATCATTCTGATATCTCAAAACAGCCATCACAGGGAATAAAACAAGTGCCTGATCCCACAGAGGGATGAACTGAATGCTTTGGTGATATGCAGCGAATGCGGTCACGTTGTCTTCAAGACCTGACCTAGTATTGCTGTTTGCCAACCCTTTGTGCCATGGAGAAGTGCTAACGTGCTCAGGAGTATCTTGTTTCTCATGACTCAGTCAGCAAATGCACAGGGGAGACACAAAGAGCGTCCCACATTAGACGGATGATGGAGTTTCTCTCCTTCCTCAACTACCATCTGACAGAGCATGAAGGACTTTGCTACAGACAAATGTCGCCGCCAGTGGAATGGAAAACACTGCTTGTCAGCAATCATCACGTGGGTAGGAGAGGTGAAGAGTAACTCTCAGAGGAGAACACAGAGGGAGGCTGAATGCAGATTGCCCCACCACTGTCACCTGTGGAAAACTGCAGATCTCCTCTGAGCCTCATTCTTCTCTGTCCATCCCATCCCACCACAAGGAGACCTGCAGGCCTGAGCCCTCACTGGCAAGAGCAGTCTGTAGGTCCAGCTGGCTGTGGAACCACCGAGCGCACTGACCATTACGCACTAGCTGACTATTTAGATTTTTACACACTGTCTGAACAAGCTAATTTAAACTTGTGCAGGTCAGTCTCCAGAGATCAAAGGCTGACATAAGAGGGGCATGGAAATCTATTTCTGATCTGCCAGAACAGCAGGTCCTGAGAAGTCCAAGTGCTGTGCTGGCAGCATATTACTGTTTGCCTTCGAGGGATGGGAAAATCAGAAAAGAGGAAATTGGTTAACTTCAAGATAACACAGCTGATTTGAAGAAGTGCCACCATGAAGCCTTTGCTTTGATGGTCATTCGGGCTCCTGAAGATACTGGACTGAGAAAATTCTGTTTTAATCCATCCTGAAGGATTTGAAAGTCAAGATATTGTTCTGAAAATGAGCTCCTCACTCAAACCCCCATGCAGACTCGATTACCATGGTGGCCTCTCTGTTCTGGCAGCCAATGGAGAATAGAAATGTAATGACAGGCCTGAGTAAATCCTTGTGAAAATCTTTCCCTATGAAGACAGCAAGTCGGTGCCCACAGCATCTAATCTCCTCCCAGCTGTGAACTCAAAGAGAAAATGATGCAGAGAAGGTGAAGCTCTCCTGACAGCTAAGAAACAAATTTAGGCGGGGTACAGCACCCCGTGTCCTCTTCCACCAAACAACAAGCCCAAGGGTCTTTTTGAACCAGAAGAGACTGATCACACCTAAGGGCTGTTCCTTAACACATTTCATGGTATTGCAGCTTTCTGGGTAAAATTCATTCCTTGCATGGGGTGAAGGCCCAAGACCTGTTTCTAACTCAGTCTAGAGGGCTGGCTTTTTCACAAGTTTAAATGGTGATGACAGCTCCGGCGGTCAAGCTCTGAGGAACCTAGTGGAGGCAATTTAAAAAGTTAGTGCTCCCAGCGGTCCACTCTCCCCAGAACAATTAGAGGCAAACATGTGCCTGCATTTCAATGGCTTCAGTGTAGAGGTTGGCATATTAATGTGATCCCATCGTCAACTACAGCTTCAGCCAAAGCATTGAGCTTTGTGCTGAAGGGACTGTGTGGCCTTGGCTCCTGGGCAGTAGCCAAGGGGAGAGATCTTTGTTCTCCTCATCACTTGAGACCGTCTCCCTGTGTCCTCAGCCTCCTGCCATCCCCCACAGCAAGCAGGCAGTTTGCATTCATGGTGTTTGGTACTTCTGTGGGATTTCTTGGCTGGGCTATTTTGAGTGAGAGGTTTGGTGGCTGTGCAAACAGTGAGCTGGGCACTGCCCTAACTTCAGCTGTTCCAGGTGCCTCCCAACCAGCAAATGAAGAGGAGCCAGGACACATGGCAGCACATGGCCAGCGGGAGCTCAGGGAGGAGGAAACTCAGCCACAGGCAGGATGTTTTGCATGGAAATTTGCATTCTACCAAAGAAAATGGCTGTCCTGGCTTCTCCTTCCTCAGGCCTGCTTTTGTGTTTCAAATGAGTGGGTTTTGCCCTCTTTCCTGCAGCTGAATGTTGCTTTTCCTCAGGAACACTGGGCAACAATTAGAGCAACAAAAAAAATTGGTAAAAATAACACAAATGCAGCATATTCCTCATGACACTGACAGCCAGAATGCTATTCAGTGTGGCAGAGAGCAGAAGCATTAACATTTTTAACAACCAAACAGGTGAGCATGATCTGTACTTTAAACCACTAGCAACCATGCTGTCTTTGCTAGGAGTATTTCAGAAAGCCAGAATACATCCATGGCCCTGTGAACACACTTAACAGTGCTCAGTAATTTGGCACTTGGGATGACAATCACTGTAGTTTTTACATTGTTCCATTTGTGGCAGCACTGCAGTACGAAAATATTCGAACATTGCTAGGTTAAAAATATGTGTTTTCCCAGTGGTAATTAGTACAAGAAAATCAGGCTAAACATATTAGTTTGAGTTGGCTTTTTCATTCTCTTCCTGTAGTTTTACACTTCACAGTCACAATAATTGTAGCCCTTATGAACAATTATGTAAAATTATGTAAAATGCAATATGATCAAGGTATTAGACTATTATTATCCCAGCTGCAAATGCATAAATCATTACTACAGAGTACCTAAAAACCCCAGAATTTTCTGCCATTTTGAGTTTAGGGGACTTCTTTTTCTTCTGGATGTTGATGACAATTAAATCATACCTTGATAAATACAAAAGGAAAAAATCCAGCATAATTATTATGAGTCCTCATTGGGAAGCAAAAGAGTAGTTTTCACAAGTTGGGCTTGTTTTGCCACTTAGTTAATTGACTGGCTGCTTGTTTAGCTGGAGAGGCCTTTCTGGAGCAGGTATCCAGGCAGGGCTGGGATGGATGTGTGGGGTTGTCTTTGGGTCCTGGTGGGGACAAAAGATTTGGTAGACTGGAAGAGGGCTTGGGTTGATACTGTGTATTTATTGAGTTGGCTGTTGAATGCATGTCAGTTACAGGTAACCCACAAATTGCAGAAAGATCCTGTAAAACTTTAGACCTGAATTAAGTCAGGAATTTCCCTCTCTGCTTCAATCTGTTGCATTCCTTCCTCAGGTGCAGTGATGCATGTTTTTTCTTGGGTATAAAAAAATTGTGTTTTTTTTTTAAAGGCATTTGTGTACACGTGTGTGTGTATAAGCCCCCCACATTTTAAATGTAAGTCTCCTTTTTTGGAGAGGTCAATGAACATTATATTAATGCAAAGGTTGTGGAACACGACCTTAAAATCAATGGAATTGTAGACAGATAAGGAGTACCAGCATCACGGGTGGATGATGTATTAACTTCCCTCTTTACTGAAGGATAACTTATCCCACTGATTTTGAAGGCATTAAACTAGAATGCTGGCGGAAGGAACACCATGACCCTTTCTTTTCTACTTCCTATTGATGTGCCCAGTGATTTGAACGTAAGACAAAACTCTGGAGATTTCTCAGGAAATTTTCATATAACCCACTCTCTCCTAAATCTTACAAGAACCATGAAGATCATATTACAGTGTTACAGACAGTAACAGAGCCTTGAAATTAGGGGGAAAAGTCATAGACAAAAATGTGGCAAAGCCAGGTTCTATGAAAATAGCATATCATTGGCTTTTTTTCCTGAAAAGAGAGGGAAACAGAACAGAGATAAAGCACTAACAAATATGTGAAGAAGAGTCTAGTGTGCTGAAAACTGAATAACCACTATGAACTGGGTCAAGAAAAAAAGAGGACAATTATTTATACATAGGTCCAGAATAGAGAAATTCTTGCCTTGGAGACCAAAGCTAGTGGGCTGGATTTATTTTTCACCCCATTGCTCTTATAGCCTATCCCTCTTCCTCCTTCTGATCCTACCTGCCGTAAAATGCACTGATTTGCTGACACCACTCCTTGCCTATGTCAGAAAAAAACTGGGCAATTTAAAATCATTTAAGAAGAAGAAACCAGACCTGAGATAATAACAGATGAAACAGCAAAGAGGGAAATGAGACAACGATTTGTTAAGGAATGGAAACCACAAATGTTCCCTTTCTCTAGTTCAAAGTACAACAGTCACTCCCTAACAGGTTGTTATGGAGAGCTGAGGCTTTTAAGGAAATTGCAGTGAAAACCTAATGCCATTTTTTTCCATTCACAGAATTCACAGGTGCTGATACTGAGTCTTTCAGTGACAAACACAAGCACTGACAGTAGGACCCAAATAATTCTTAAATGTAAAGGGAAAGCACTCAATATCTACATTTGGAGCAGAAAGCCATCTCCTGTTATTGCCTCCAGGGAACAGCAATAAGGCTGCTCTGTATCTAGAGCCTGGCCGCAGATGCCCAAGTTTGCAGTAATTATGGAACTGAAAAGCCAAGCCTGTTAAAGTTGAGATTGGCATTAACAAATGCAAGAGAAAGCTGTCTACCTAATTGTCTGGAAAAAAACCCCAACCCTATGCTCCCCATTTGCAAGAATGAGACAATATTAATTATTGCTCAATAGCACAAGGTTGCTGTTTGAGTGCCTTGTTGTGCCTTATTTTTTCCTTGAAAAGGAGAAAAAAAAAAAAAAAGTAAAAAAATGCACGCAGAGAGGAGAAGCGAATATAGCAAGAAGTGAAATGCTAATGTTATTTCATTAAATGATTTGTGGAGAATGAGATAAGAGATCGACATTCTCAGAGAATAATTTCTTTAAATACCTTGTGCTCAAGATTCCCCTCTAGGCAACTTTTCATCTTTCTTCATTAAAAAAATAGCATTAAATTTTATTAAAGAGTCCCAATTAAGCTGGTAACTTGCTTCAAAGAGCATCCAGACTTAGGGGGATATGTTAAACGTTAACAGTGATGGGAAGATTCACCCGTAAAGCTGATTTTAAAAACAGCATCTTTCTGACTGGTACAATTCGGCTTGCACACCCTTAAGGCATTCTCCCAAACCTAACTGATGCTTATTTTGGGAAGTAGCACATAAATGCTTAGATTTAAGGTCAAGTAGATGGCAAAGTTGGCTGTAACAAATGCAAACTTTTCTTGATAGCACTGGAAGGTGGTAATTTCAATTTATTTCAAAGGTGGACAATTTCATTTTTCTAAATTGAGCATTCTTCTTAGATCCCAAACTGATCTGATTCAAGGGTGGCATCAGACACATCTGAAGCAAACCCTGTGAATTTAACTTTAATACCACCTACCTAGGCAAGCTGCATACCTTGCCCTCTCATTTAAATGTAATAGGCAATAAATACATCAGCTAAAAAATAAACCCTCAGTCTTGAATGGATACAGGTCAGAGGAAGAAAGATATCAGTCCCATCTGCCTTAATTCTCACACTCAAAATCACTAGGAAAGTGGACACATCTTTTTATTTTCAGAGAACTGCTCAGAGTATGGAGTTGTTTTTTATAAAAAGTAGATATTACCATTTCCGCTGGTCCTTGTAGCCCAGTACATGGGAAAGGGGCAGTGTGGGAGAAGTGAGAGGCTACCTGGTAATGGAGCCAAAGATGTAGAACATCTGATGCCGACAAGGGTTAAGAAATGCTTTTAGATCCTAAATGGCATGAATTGCCTGCATTGCCTGGCTGAATACTCTTTTGCTGATGCCTGCCTGTGAGTAAGGGATGAGCAACACTCCACCTTACTTGCTTTACATTCTGGAGAAGAGCGAGATATGAAGACAAACATTGCAAAACCATTCAGAAGGTACAGGGAGCTCTGGTCTGAATGCTATGGAAAGCCTGTGAGAAAAAATGGAAGGGGAAAAATTCAGAGAAAACCACTTGTTATGAACCTCGTGCGATGCCAATAGATAAATAGTACAGGGAGAAAAAAACTGCAGTGCTCTCAGGTCCCTGCTGCTCCTACGGGAAAAGGGGGATGGGACAGAAGTGAAGGGCAGGTCTTCCACTTGAGAAAACACCTTAAATCTGGATTTCTCCTACCCTGTGGAAAATCACACTCCATTGTTCCTGTGGCAGATCTTCCCTCTGAGAGATGCTGCACAAGGAGACTATTTATGCAGCCATACAAATGTCACATTCGTATTTAGACACTGATATAGTCACATCCTGCATTTCCTTCAGTTCTAATCGAATACTAATTTCACATTCATTCTTCATAGCCAGGTTTAGACAAGGCACCCAGTGGTGCATACTTAGGGGGGGTTATTATTATTATTTATTTTTTATCAGAGTATGTCATTCCCAGGTAAAGGATGCGCTACCTGCTATGTAATTATGTATGCTGGATAACACTTGCATCGACTGGGAGGCTTATAAGTCAATTGCATATTGTATTGTACATTATTTTATATTTAGTATTTGCTGTCAAAGTGTTTTTGAAAACCAATGCTTATGAGCTGTGTGCACTTTACAACAAATATGGGGTCTCCCGCAGAAGGTACAGAGATCAGGATAAATTTAATTTGACAATTCTGTCAGAGGTAACCTCCACTTCTTTCCAATCTGCCACTTGCAACAAACAAGCCAAACTGGTATTGAATGCAGAGGAAAAAAGCTGGAGGGACTCAGTATTAAATATTAGAGTGGGCAGATACAGGAAGGCTTGTTTCACTAGGTCAGTGAGGTGCACAGCAAGAATACATTTTCTTAAGAAAATTATTAATAGCACCCCTGAGATAATGCCTCCACTTTTTCAGCTCTTTTTTGTCTGTTTAATTCCTCTTACAGGAGTCAGGTTTAAAATTATATCTTTCTCCCGCTTTCAATGAGACAGCATATCTCACAAGGGGAAAATCAATTCTAAGTGGGAATCGTGTATATTGCAACATTTATACACAATAAGTCTCCCCTTCTCTCCATTGTACACATCTCCATCAGTGATAAATAATGGAGCCCATTTGCAGCAGGTGCCATGTGACAGCAGCTCCACTTGTTCTGCCACAGGGCTGGCTGAACAATTCCACCTCGACATAGGCAACAGAAGACTGACAGAAAGATTTTATCAGCCCAGTGCATACAGGGGGCTTAGAAGTGGAAGGAGAGCAGAACAGGGTTCCCTGGAAGTGGTCTAAAATGTTTTACTACTGCAATTATGATTGATGTCCAGCTTTTCACACTATATTACTCCTTTTCCTTGTGGTGTGGCTTCTCGCTCCTCTCTGAGATCTGGCTCTGCCATCCAAGTGACTCTCAGCTGTGTCAGAGCCTCTGCTCTAAGCCTGACGGATCTGAGCTGATCAGCTACCACTAAGGACTTGCTTTTTCAGCTTTGCTTCTTCAGTCTCCCATGCCTACACGTGTACACACCTTTTACATAGAGAAAAAATTGGAACTGGTACTTAAAAGTCAGGTGCCATGAGCACACATGTTCTGGATTCAGAAGCAGGGAGATCTTATTTGACCAAAAAGTCCACTTTCATCTTCTTCTGCAAAATTGTTCATGCTATTGCTCGTCTACCCTGATTCAGTGCACAGAGACCGACAGCGAGCAGGACATACCCTGTGTGATAGTACAGCTTCTGGCAGGGGGTGGCTGGAGGAAAAAGCAATTATATTTTATGCTCTCTCTTCCCCTCTGTATTCATTTCATTATCCTATAAACCACAGGGAACAATCGCAAGAGGTTCACTCTCTGCACAACAAGTATGCTGAGGTCAAATCTGCCTGCACTTGCAACTTTACCTTAACTATGGTATCAAGACAACACACTGACCTGGTCTCCAAGTTGATTAGATAAATCTTGGACACAACTCTTAACCACTCTCCTTATTCCACCTTATCTTTCACCAAAGATAGAGCACAATTGCTTGGCTGTTTATCATAGCTTTGCCTTGAAACTTCAAACTCTCTCTGCTCAGAGATGTAACAATTAACAGGCATCAAACCCAGATTTTTATAGATAAAGTAGTATTTTGCTGAAAAGAAGAGCCTTTCTAAGCAGGAAAAAGAGGGTACTATTATCCTTATTTTGCACAGATCTCTTGGTAGCACTTGCTTGCTAAATGTCCTGTTTTAGTTTACATTTTTATCAAATGATCAGGACTCAATTCCTAGAGTCATGAACAATCACAAATTATTTCTCCTCCTCATTTCTAAGAACCCCTCTGACTAAACTCAAACTGACTGCCAGAAATCCTTCAAGGCTTTTCTCTATAAAAGAGAGAAAAAGATAATTTAAGAATTAAAAACCAGTCACTGTTTCCAGCCACAATAACAGAAATACTTTTAATGCTCCCAGGAGATTTAACAACAAGAAAAAATCACTTCCACGAAGGATATGGTGACAGAAGGAACTGAAAATTATGTGGACCTTCAGTGCCTAGGGAATAAAACATGATATTAAAGAAGTAGGCATCTACTTCACATGGTGGAACATGCTTTATATTTATCAGTTTCTGGCCTTGAAGGATGAACCCATCATTAACCTCAGGCAGTATCTTTTAATTCACCTGAGGTCCAGACATGGTTCCCGGATGCTTTCATGATGATCCACAGCAAGACCTGTTCTAGAAAGCAAAGCCATGATGAGATGCGATGTTTCTGCCTGAAGGCCACTTGGGAGCTGGACAGGAAAGCAAAGCAGGTGGCTGAGTGTCAGTAACGCTCCAAAGCCTGAAGAAAACCTTGCAGCAGAAACATCACCTCTCATCCTACTCCCCTCCCTTCACAACACCTCCAGTTTTCTAATGTGCGTTTCCCTTATTGTAATTTTATTTTGCTTTCTAAGTAGTGATGAAAACACAGGTCCAGATTTGTGTTGTCTATTTTTTAAGTGATATCTATTATTGACTTCCAGGGCTCAACAGCGTTCTCTGAGTGAACTGAGTTAAAATTGCTGTAATAATACCGCAAAATTCCTTTATTAGTGCTGGAGTACATCAAGGCAAACCAGTTAGATTGCTATCTAGGATAATAAATACTTATAGGCAAGTGCAAGTAGTCCACAAAAAGCTGCGATTTTACAACAGCTTTCTCTTTCATTCTGTTTCTCCAACAGCCACTAGCCCATCATCACCATAAATTAGATGCCGCCTATAGGAGTCATCAGAAGGGATGTTTTTCATATGTTGTGAGCATGTGAAGAACATGAGAGAGAAGAGATGAGAGGCAACAGTAAGTACACCACCTGCAAGATGAAGTGAGCTGGTAATTCCTCATTATGTGCTAATGTTGGGAAGAAGGGACTAATTTTCATCCTGTTTTTATCAGTGTAAATTCCGAATCACTACAGTGACTCAGGGAGCAAGTTTGGATTCAGAGCTGAACGGTCAAACTTTCAG
Source organism: Thinocorus orbignyianus (assembly GCA_013400375.1). Classification (NCBI taxonomy): domain Eukaryota; kingdom Metazoa; phylum Chordata; class Aves; order Ciconiiformes; family Thinocoridae; genus Thinocorus; species Thinocorus orbignyianus. The sequence continues at coordinate 1,723,284 of VXBW01007282.1, read as the reverse complement.
AACCCCATTTGCAGAACCCAGTCCAAAAGATCCTTCCAAAGGATCCAGGCTTTGTACTGACTTCAAAAGGATTTGGGCCGGATACAGTTTCTCACAAAGCAGGAACAACAAGGATTAGACACCTCGTGGGGTATGTGTGCAGGTGGTCCTACCCAGCCAGCCTCCTGAGATCAGCCCACAGACTATTTTCACAGAATCTTCATGGTTGGAAGGGACCTTTGAGATCATCAACCATACACGCACACAAAACACAACAACAACAACAACAAACACCATCAAAAAACCACCCACAAAATAAATCAACCCAACAATCTCGGCCACTAGAGCATGTTCTGAAGTGCCACATCTAAATGTTTCTTAAATATCTCCAGGGTTGGTGACTCCACCCCCTCCCTGGGCAGGCTGTTCCAGTGCCTGACCACCCTCTGAGTAAAGTAATTCTTCCTAATATCTAATCTAAACCTCCCCTGCCACAATTTCAGACCATTTCCTCTGGTCCTGTCATTATTCCCTTGGGAGAAAAGGCCAGCACCTATCACTCTACAACCATGTCTCAGGTAGTTGTAGAAGACAATGAGGTCTCCCCTCAGCCTCCTCTTCTCCAAACTAAACATGCCCAGTTCCCTCAGCCTCTCCTCACATGACTTGTTCTCTAGACCCCTCACCAGCTTGGTGGCTCTCCTCTGGATGTGCTCCAGCACTTCAATGTCCCCCGTGTAAGGACATTTAAAAACAAAACATTCAATCCCTGAAGACCGCATGCCACCATCACTGTATGAACCAATAAACAAAGCAGACACCAGAAAAAAAGAAGTTATTATTATAATCTTTCTTATGCTTTAATTTCTCTGCTAGATGAAATATTTCAAAGATATTTCACTGAATCTTTTCCCCGAGAATTAAGGCCAGGCTTAGCTGTGTCCTTTTGACTGCCCTAGTTGGTCCAGCCTGTTCACAGAGCTATCACAGAGGCTGTCCAAGACACTGTGTTTCTCTCAGCTTCCAAATTGAAATACAACATATCACACACATGCTAAAATTACATACCCCATACTCAGATCATACACAAGTGAAAAAAATCACTCATTAGTATAACTGATGCAATCATAGTCAGCAAATTTCAGATTCACTGGTGAGTCAAACCTCAAAGAAGGATTTTCAGAAACATATAAATCCCATGGGATCCATTTGCTCCTAGAATTCAAGGTTTATCGATACCTATCGCATCCCTGGAAAGTAAAGTGTGTCAGGTACCTCATGGCAATCATAACTGGTGGGAGTATGCTGGTCTGTCTGAGGGGGGCCACACTACCTCATTCACTAAAGGAGGCTTATTGCTATAGCAACAACTGCATCCTATGATTCACTTGCTACAAACACCCGCAGAAAATATTCTGAAATGATCCGTGCAAAAACAACTGTTACCTCGACCCGGTGCAATTAATGTGTTCAAATCGGAATTATTTCTGTCACAGGTTAAGCATTCTGAATTTGCATGAATCATGCAAAAGAAAGAAGGTCCCACTGTGCTCTAGATTAAGGAGGTGAACCTCTTACTATCTTCTGTGTCTTGCTTGAACTTCCACAGAGTAAGGAACAGGGAACAGAGTGACAGTTTGGTCTGGCTGGTGTGAGACCACTCAGACAGCAAAAGAAGCAGGGCTTTTCCACTCAAGGCTTGATTATAGAGCCCTGTGATCCCTTCCTAGCAGTACTTCTTCCTTGAGATTTCCTTGCCTGGGGCTTAGAAGCCACAGTGACAAGATGTGTAACCTGCTCTAGGGAGAGGTGTCCCTGCCCATGGCAGGGGGGTTGGAACTTGATGATCTTCTTGATTCCAACTCTAACCATTCTATGATTCTATGTGACCCTTCCGTTTGGAAGAGATGGGCGATTTGCTGCTCTCCTACTCAAAATGCTCATAAAAATTATGTTCACACTGTCCAACTTACCAGTAGCCTGACCACAGCACCTAAGGGGACCCTGAGCAGGACTACTCAGCTCAACTTAATGCAGCTTAACCACAAAAAATGTTTAGTTTTGCTATCTACGTTCTCATGCAGAAGGTATCCAAACAGAAAAGCAGCCTGAAGCCAGATATTAGGGTATACCATAAAAATGATTATCAAAGAATCTTAAGGAGAAAAATGAAAAGATATAACTCCTCCTTCTGCCCCTTCCCCCTCTCCCATATGGGGTCCCAGTGCAGGATTGAGAAAGTAAATCCTGAAAGAAGAGATTGGGCAGGACTGGACATTATAGTTTGGGATGGTGTATTCCCTTCCTCCCCTACCCAGAGGGAGGGAACAGATCCTTTACAATTCAGAGTGACAAAATTTCATTTTGTTTTTGAGTTTACCTGTAAGTTAAGGAAAGGGGGAAGGTAGGGTAGCTTGTTGGGTAACAAAGATGAGAAGGGAGATCTCTGCTGCAAAAGACATTTTATCTTTTCATCATTTTCTCTTGACCTTGTGGATTTCTCTTTTTAGTACCTTCTTATCATATCTCCTCATGTTTACTGACAACTGAGTTGAATGAGCCAACAACCATTTATTCTACTAAAGCAGTGATGATAACTAAATCCAAGGCAGAGAAAAGCAAAAGACAGATGCTAGCATTGCCAATTCTGGACTAAGGAGAAGCAGCATCTTCCAGTGACAAGGAATGTTCTTTAAAAAGTAGCACGTAATGGCGAACATGGCAGTGTCCCACACATTACCTCTCAATCCAGCTCTCTAGCATTATCTAGTAATGTTGTCCCTGTCTCAGCTGCGAAACTTACTGTTTCCAAGTGGAGTTTGTGTATTTCTGAGAATATACATTTGAGGCAACTAGCAAGAGTGAGGATAAAAGCAACAGTAGAGTCTCTATGGAGGGATTCACACCCAAACTGTACAAACTGTTTCTGAATAAAGAACTGTCTTTACCCTCCCACTAAACAGCTTTTTACTAACTGAGCATCTTTCAAACTCTGTTTAAAAACAGAATTGCAATTTCAGCACAGAAACAAACAACAACAAAAAAAAGTCTTGCAGACTTGTTTCCCTTCCCCACAAATAAACATTTAGCAAGAGAAGAAACATCACGTATTAAAAACTGAAAGTTGTCAACTGCCACAAGACATTCCTCCTTAGACCTCTGCTATTGAAAATAGCACAGCACCAATTTGGGATATGAATGATCTATTGCAGGAAATCTGTTTCAGTGCCTCATAAAGGCAAATGCATCACTCTGACCCATCTGTTCTATGGACATAATCTTAATTGCAAACATAGGGTCACATCCCAATAAATCAGCAATGCTGCAGTGAAGGTGCCTACATTTATGCCAGCTGAACATTTACCCATAACTGCCTACAGTCATTGCTCAACAAAATTCAGGGGAAAACAGAACGAGGAGATTGCTATCAACACCTTTTTCCTTATATTTATTGAACCTAAAGCTCTACATGGGCAAAAACAAGGTTCTATCTCTGTGCAACCCAAAACTTCCATGGACCAGAAGAACTTTACTGCATGCATATGCCGTAAGACAACAGAGATGTTTGGAGCAAATGACGCAAACATACATGAAAAATATATATCAAGTCACAGAAGAAATGCCATAGGATCTGTCCCAGGCTCAGAGAGCCAAGTGTGCAGAATCTGAGCATCTTTAGTCTCAAAATAAAGGTAAATGATTAGAAAAGAGAAAGCATCTCCATGTTTCCCTCTTCCCCAAATGGCACAGATACAGATGATCTCATTAGCTCATCTGTGTAATTTACACTTCTAATATGGCTGGGGAATAAAACAAATATTCAGAAATAAGCAACAGGACGGGGATAGAAGAAGGGGAAACCTCACAGTCCTCTCTCTGCTAAGCTCCTTCTTTCCTTGCCAAATGTTATATTCCCTTCCTGGGAACCCCTCCAAGTTTGCGTCTCCAGATGCCACATTGCAGCAGGCTGCCTGGAATCCCTCCTACCCGCCTCCACATCACTCATGCTGAACAGGCAGGGCAAACACAGGGTGAAGAGAGTGTTTTATCCTTATTTATTTCCAGATGGAAAATTGAGCCACGGAAATAGCCAACCAAGCGGGGCGGGGGCAGGGGGACAGAAAAAAGGAAACCTTAATTGTCTTGAAAACAGACTCTTCTTTGGGAAAAAGGGAAATACGAGTGAAGGTGAAGTTTGGAAGTACTGACACCTGTGCTGTGTTTTCTGTTGGTAACTTAGGGTTCTGAGAGGTTACTTACAGGCAAAAGAGAAGATCAGTATGGGCATAAGGGAAAGTCTCATTACAAGCAAATGTAAACACAATGATCAAAAGCATGTGCAACTGAAGCACTATGGGATTCACTCATAACTCAGTATCTGGGCTTAGGTTCATCCTAGCTAATTGCCAGCATTGATTCAAGCCAGGACCATGCTACCATAGGCTCCTATAAGGGCACCTGTCTTAAATACATAACTTCAGGTGAAACAATTACCTACTGGAAGTACCTGCCAGTCTGTGGAGAAGGCTTAAGCAGAGATCAAAGAGCTGGTGCCTAATGTATGAGTTAGTGAAGTTAAACAAGGTGAACCCTTCTCCTCCCTAGGGGCAAGAGCTGATCCATTGGTACGTCACTCTCCATCCCTCTTTTTACCTGGATCTATGGAGGAAACCGAGCGTGAGTCTCGCTCAGTTTGGGGCCTGAACTTTCAAAGGCTGGAGCTGAGTCTAGGAGCTGGTGATTTGCTGGAAGCAAAGTAATGGGATCCATGGTTACCAGGGAAACATGTTGATCTTTAGTATTTTTGAAACTTAAAAAATGCACCTGATTTAAATACAGATAAATCCAGTTGAAGAAGTAAATGCAACAAGGCCTAATTAGAGAAGTGAACTGTTGTAACACAAGGCTTTCTCAATTCACAACCTCCTTTCATCCTTTTCCTACATATCTCCCAAGACCACTGCTATCCCATCTATGTCTCTCTACCTAATTTTCATTTTCAAATGTGATTTAATGACTGCAAGTAGGTCTGCAGTCCAGAAATAGAAGTCTCAAAACACAGAGGGTATTATGTTCCCATCCACCTCACAGGGCAGGCTGGAGTCCAGACTCGAATTACCTGAGTATCAGAAGAGACCCCTGTGAAGTAATTCATTCTGGTTCTCTTTTGGATAATATTTTACAACAACCAGCTGGCCTTCCATCCCAGTAAGAAACACCTGATTCTCTCCATCCCTCTATTTTTCTCTCCCCTCTCCCTCCTTTGCAAAAAAAATGGTTGGTAAAAATTTATTGTGGGTGGGATTTTGAGGCACGCATCCCATTAAATTTAATGGGAACTGAGCATCTAAATCCCTTAGGCAGCTTGGAAATTTCAGCCTCTATTACTAATGCTCTTCTCATTATAACAAGATTTGTACATGACAGCTTGAGAGCCCTGACTCTGCTATTAGTGATGTGGTGCTGTATCGTGCCGCTCACGGCACCCAGTGAAGGCTGCCTTGCTCACAGCTCATCTTGTCACAAGCTCTGCAGCTAACACGAGACCAGAAAGCAGCCTGTAATTTCATTATGATTAGTGAACTTTCTTGTAGGGGGTTTTCCACTAGAGAAAGAAAATGTCGAGTAAATCTGCCTTTGTCATGATTATTTGAGAAACACTTAATTTTTATTGTAATCATAAACTTCTGATGTGCAGCATACAGTAGGATGGGCATGACAGTGTTGAAAAGCTGCCTAATGATAGCGAAAGGAAGAGTTTTGCAAGGGTTGTCTCAGACTTTGCTGGGTTGTCAGAATCGCCATATTCCACATTAAATTTTTCATCAGCATTCTGCTTAATATACTGAAATTATAATTTACCAAGAGGGCATGACTGGAAAGAGAACAGCTTTTTTAAAATTTCATGCACATCCTGCAGGTCTCCTTGGTAAGGTGTTTAACCACGTCAGTGTTAATCACACCTGACAGGGCAACCATTGTCATTCTCATCAGAGATTTTCCAATCCCTTTTTGTATCACTCCGACCTGACTGCGCCATGGGATAAAAGGGACTAGAAAACCTCTAGAAAACCTTGGGAAATGCAAAGAATGGCTGGGCCATCGTGACAAAACCTCACTTTCTTAGTCTTGCAGTAGGGAGGATGGAATTCTTGGAGAGATGGAATTTCTCCATAACAAACTAGGGTTGCTCAGCACCTAGGTTTTTTTATACCATTCTTCTAGGGTGTCATGTGTACCTATCTCCTTCTCACAGAGTGCTATGTGTGACTGAGCTCTGGATTCCAGCCATCAGTTTTGTAAAGATATGCCGGTGCTTCCTCTTACTTGAAGGTTTAAATTCTCAGTGAAGTCTGTGGAAGTTTAGACACCTAGAAACCTTGGGATATCTGAGCCTGTATTCACAGTGTGAGGGACAGACTTTATAATAGACTTTTTTTTCCCCTTTCATAGAATCACAGAATGGTTAGATCTGGTGGGACCTTAAAGATCATCAAGTTCCAGTCCCTGTGCCCTGGGCAGGGACACTTCCCACTAGACCAGGTTGCTCAAAGCCCCATTCAACCTGGCCCTGAACACTTCCAGGGACAGGGCAGCCACAACTTTCTTTCCCTGTTACTGCTACAGCTGATACTGGAGCCAAACACTCCAGGAGCCCCTTTGTGTTGTTATGAACTGATTGGAATAAATTAGATCAGGACCTTTGGCCATGTTCCTGTCTAGTGGCAGTGGTCACAACAAAGGGCTGGGTGTGCTCTTTGCTGAATTTTATGCACTCCTTGGTTAGCAGCTTACCTCCCCTCACCCACATACTCAATGCACAGCCCTTCAGTGCTTTCCTTATGGCTTGAGCAGTTTTAATAGTTCTTCCCATAAATTCGAGAATTAGGAAATTACACCCTTGCACTGGCTCAGGTGTGCAGGCAAAAATAGTGTCTATACATTGAGACATCACTGCCTCTGCCTCCTCAACTTGCCAAGCTTCTGGAAAAAAAATTAAAGAAAAAAGAAAGAAAAAAAAAAGAAAGAAAGATATTTATGTCTCCATTTCCCCCACGCTACAGCTAGGAGTGAGCTTGCTGGGATTTCTGCACACAGGGCCAGAATATGCATACTTCAGTTCTTCTCATGTAAAGCTCAATCTTCCTCCCTTGAGCTAGGACATACCTTTCTTTGAATTTATTTTTCAGTTTTCATGGAAGGCTCCAGGGGAAACAGGAGCTCTATCACTCCACTGCTTCCAGAGGAAAAAGGAACTATTTTTAAGGGAAGCAAATAATTTTTCCAGAGGTCTTCTGGAGCTGCTACTGCAAGAAGCTTTAGAAGGAAGCAGAAATGTTTGCTTGGCTGCTGCAGCATAGCTGGCTTGTAAGGTAACGTGGGAGGAATGCTGGGAGAGGGCTGAGACAAAAATTACCCAAAGTCTTTAAAAACATGATGCTTGCTAGCCCCAGCGGTGAAAACAACACCACTTTAATTTTCCATTACTAAAATGTACATAGGAGAGGGCACAAGCCAAAGCCAACTCCAACTGGTACCTCCATGCACGCAATACAAAGCTGGGTAGACAGACTTACTGAGGATGCCTATGCAAGAGAGCTGGGTTGGTGTGGCTCCTTGCCAAGCTAACGAACCCACAACTCATCAGTGATGCTTGGCTGCTACACAGCAACGTGGTCTCCTGCCATTTCCTCCATGAGCATCTTCCAAGAAAGATCTAAGCAAACTGTGTTGGGATTAACAGGTACCAAGTCTGGAGCCAAATGCAACCATCCTACATGAGAACCGAAAACATTTAGGCACTCTGCATTGCAGTTCCTCCTTGCTTCTGGCTGTTGGCCATATTTTCCCTTCTGTTGATGACAGAGGGACACCCCAAACCCACAGCAATCTCTGTAGCAGTCAGTTATGATGACCAGGAGCTGTACTTCTCTTCTGTGGCCCATTGCTGTGCTGTCCTCTCTATTGCCATTCACTGCACACAAAAGTACTGGACAAGGGTACTAAAGAGCATCTAACTGTTCCTGCCATGCCGGAAAACTCATAATTTTAAACAACACCAGATTAGGTTGTCTAAGAAGAGTTAAACTTTGGGGTTCTTTAGCAAAAGTGAGCTCAAAGAACTACAGAATCCCTGCTTACATATTTTACTTTAACTAGGCAGATTATTATTTTTATCTGCACCTACCACACAACATTTATTTAGGCAGTAAGTCCATCCATGGACTTCAGATGGGAGTTTTGTCTCTAATAAACAACAAAATGGTTCTTCAGCTACATTAATATTAGACTGTCACTAGTTAGATAAGGCTGATAAATTTGCACTTCTGTGCCAGCAAGAGGCAATCACTGGCTGGCACTGCTTGGTTTGAAAAAAGAACATCAGAAAATATATGTTTTCATCAGAAAATATATGTTCAGTGGGTTGGGGAAAAGGAACCCAGGGAAAGTGCTCAGTTTAAAGGTGAAGGTGGCAAGTTGAAGCTTGTCCAGATAGAGTAAGACATTCTGAGTATGCAAAAGTCTGGGATCTTCTGTTAGCATATTGCAGAGAGCTGAGTAGCATTTTAGGGGAGTTAAGCAAGGTCAAATGGATCCATAGATGAGTATTTCTCCTGGTCCTGAGACCCATGTTAGATCTCAGGAAAGTCCAAATTCTTTGTGTGCAAAACTCTCCCTTGGAGCTCTGTCTGCGTACTCAGCAGGTCATCTGAAACAGCTTTCTTTGCAAAAGCCCTTTTTGGTTTAGCAGCTTGAAGGAACATCAAAATCTTCATGACATGTACATGGCTTCACAGACTGTATGACAAAATTCCAAATTATTAAAGCGCTGATAAAAATGGTGTTAATAGAGCCAGTATCTCTTCAGGACACTTCAGATAATCTGATCATTCCATCTTCAGAACAATGATTGTCTTCCTTGAAAACAGAGATGAAAAACAAGATGAGTTGCTGTTATATCTGATACAATATGAACAGAAATCCGTACGATGTTACTAGAGATACAAATGATACTGGAGCTGTGGTTACAGGAATTGTAGTAGGAAGGCTTTAATGTCCCAAATGGAAATTGGAGAACAAATGCAACTTATTACAGTGTGCCTCAGAAACTTGATTCTGGTTACCAACACATTTCTTTGCTGCACAGACTCTAACTAAACAAGATGTTTAATACTTGGCTTTAAGAAAGTGATACATTCAGATAGGAACCCTTTTTATAATAAATCATTTTGTTATAAGTGAATCAGCATGAGTTTATTTTCTTCAAAGTAAAAGCAAATTTAAAGAAAAAGTCTCTAAGTAATATTTTTCCAAAAGGGGAAATTGAAAATTTAACAGTACTATTTAGTGGAATTATCTGAAATTAAGAGTTTAGTGACCAAACTGCAGAAGTGATGGATGCCTTTGATTTATAGATTCAGCTATCACCTGGAAACGACACGTGAAAAAATTCTCTTCCCAGCACTGACGGCGAGACTGAGAGATTTAGCCAAAACGTATGATGAAAGTTTACAGGTCAATGAGAAGAAGTTCAGCAGAGAACCACAAGAATAACCAAAGTTCTCAAAAAGCATGAGAAAAGCACAAGAATAAGTCTCAAGGGGCTTAAATAAAAGCAAAGGAGATTTTAGTTAGAGATTAAGGAGAACTCCCTAGCATGAAGCGAGTGAAATGTTGGTCTAAACTCCTAGGTGGCAGAAATGCCCATGCAGTAAGTTTTGAAGAACAGATCAGACAGACAGCCACCAGAAGCAGTTAATTACATGTTCACCTCCTTTGAGGCAGAGAGATAGATTAGATGATCTCCCTAGGTGCCTTCCACTCTGAAAGTTCCTATTTCATCTATGTAGCATCTCCCGCTTTTTCACTTCTTTAACAAAGCATGAGTGCAATTCCACTGCAAGGGAGTATTTCAGATGCTTAGCCAGCAGGAGGAAAGACCCAGCAAGCAAAGCGAACTGAAGTCCAGAGAAAAATTAACTTATGACTGAAATCTTTGGGAGGAGAAGAGAGAATGTACATCGCATCCTGTCCTGACTGTCCTTAACATTTCCCTTGAACTGGATCACTCTTGGCCCATCTTTGAGGAAAGGAATCCACAGCCTACAGGTAACTTGGAGCTGGTTTGAACCACAGTACAAATAAAACACCCCTACATTTAAGTTTTTTCTGTCCTCCTGCTCTTTACAATTTTACTTGACTCTTATAGCTTGGTATTTTCTCTGCCGTATCCATACAAATGTCACTCCTCATGAAAAGAGAAAGAAAAAAAATATAGGGCAGTTGGTATAATCTACTTTCTTAAAGTTAGTAATTATTGTGGTGAGTATAGTGCGTTTCCAATGCAGTCTCTGGTGTTACTAGATTAATTCATTCACATCATGCTATTATTGGGCCTTAAATCTCTGTTTCTCAGGCTGTTTGTTAAAAATAAAATGTTTCAGCATAAAAGGGAGTGAAACAACCGGGATGATTCAGCCCACTCAGGGTGCTATATATTTCTTCTCTGCTCCATCAGTACCTCTGAATTGTAGTTCCCAAAGCAACCAAGCCTCAGTCTTCAACCTCAATTTTACATCTGCCAGGGAAAGAGATAAGAAGAGTTTTACACTGATTTGTGTACTCTGGAATCCTTATTCTACAGCTGCTTGTTTCCACAAGAGGGCAGAGGATGGAGTTTGCAGTGCGTTGACTCCTACGGCGTTATATATGACTGCACAGTGACTGTTTGCCATAAAGTGGCATCAGCCATGTATTATTCCCCTATATCACCACAGTATTCTTTACCTACAGTGTTATGAAGATATACAGTGCGTTGGATCACTTCTCTGGCTGATGTGCTGTATATTGCAGCCCCAGCCCAGCACCTGCAATGCTGCTCAGTGCAATTTGACTCTCTGCAGCCTGAACTGAGGTCCAGACCACCCAGAATGGGAGCACCAGGCACTGAAACACATGCTAGAGTTCTGTGCAGCCATCAGTTCCCCTCTCCCTGCCCCACAACTACTAGAACATGCAGCAAGATACGAGCTAACAGCTGGATTTTATTATGAAATGCTTTCTTACTTGCTCTGCTAAAATAAATAAAAATAAAATGTAAGCAATCCTGTTTTCAGCAAGAGAAAAAGCTGCTGTCATGCTGGTGTAGTGTATATGAATATGGTAACACTGTATTTCATTATGATTCAGTGTCTTTTCATGTTAGTTGCCAAGGATTCCACAGCTTAAAGTGAATTCTAAAATAAGATTTGTATTCCAAATAAAAAAACATATTTATAAATACGCGTATTTCCCATTTCATTCTAATGAGCTTCCGTAAATGCCCAGTGCTGCTTGTGGGTATGATATGAATTCAGGAGGGACACAACTAAATATAGCCATTCGGGACCAGTGTTGTCTCTGGACACATAAAAGCAAGAGGGACAGACTTTCTGGTCAGCAAGTCTGCTTTGGAATGGGCTCCACAGCCTTCAGAGCCACAGTACAGTAGGCCTGGCCAAAGAAAGATAGCAGAGACACGTTTCCTGTCAGACTTCAGACTTCTAGAACAAGAGTTCGCACATGATGCTCTGTCTGAAAGGAGGAATGGTGTAAAGTGGGATAGTGCTTCCCCACAACCTGCTCAAGTAATGTTCGGGAGGAAGTAACCACACATCTGAATTTCACTGTAACCACTCAACCTAATAGGTTTTTATAGTCTTTAAAAAAAAAAACAAAAAACAACAGATTCTTTCACATTCTGAAGTGACCACGCCATCATCCAAGCATCACCACCAGCTCCAACACTGCCCATACTTCATTCATCTGAATTATTGCAGCAACTAATCAGGCCTACATAACTGGACTTTTTCTACTTTGAGATTTATCTTATTGGTCAACTGTCTTCTTGGGTCAGTGAGGCGAAACAACCAAGAAACTGAGCTTAGTCACAAATGAAAAATCACCACCGAACAGAGAAAGTTCCTCTGGTCCTTTGTAGAAATTTAAAACATTTACATTGCATTTTGGCAATGCAGACAAGAAAATGACACAGCACAAGTCCACTACTAAGAAAATAACTAAAAAAAATAATAATTAAAGAATTAATTATACTACATGATCTATTCTGATCCAAGGTTAAGGCTATATCTACTTCCAAACCACAGAGGAGGGAGGAGAGAACTAAATCAGCATCCTTGCAGACAGGCTGCAGCAGCACAGCCCAGGAGGGAGCCTCATGTGTCCCACTGGGAATTCTGTGCACTGCTGGAGGAGCTTCTCAGCAGGAGAAACAATTGCCCAGGGAGCCCATGCTGCTGCAGCCGGAACTGCTCAGCAAGCACCCTGTGCATAACTAGCAGCTTCCAAAATCCTCCCAGCTTCCTGCAAGCACCTCCTGGCACCTGTGTTAATATGATGTCTCAGTGCTGCTACGTTGCAGGGTCTGTCATACACTGAGCCCAGGTGCACACTTAACGCGGGCTCCTGCTGAGGGCTAAGCCCCGTCTCCTCCCCTGGAGAGAAGGAGACAGCAGGTCCAGGTGGGAATCGCCCTCCATGTGGCGTAGCCACACACACCAGCAAGTCCTCAAGCCTGTTCTCTGGTTATCTACAGCTTTGCTGGTGGTCCCCCACTTTGGGACCAGGCTGGAGCTGAGGCACAGAATTGTGAGAAGCCTTTCATAGCAGCCACACAAACTTCCTGTTTACCCCTACTCCAAGCCCAGCTATGATGGTCTCCTCTTGCAAGGGTTAGGGCCTCCCACAAAGCACCAAAGCAACCTCAAGAACAAACTGGCTCTGAAGTTTTTGGGAAAGAGTCATCCTTTGCACAGCACGGCAGTGCTGGCACCTGCGGGTCTCACTGCTCCTGCAGAGCTCTGCAATGTCACATCTTTGCTGAATGCTAAGGAAAACCTTTCAAAATTCAGCCCATGGTGGGACCACCCGTGGTAAGAAAAATGACTAATGCCCACAGTTATGAAGTAGCCATGACTTTCTGACAACCTTACTCCCAGGGGACCCTTTTTGTATTCCTCTGCTGTTTTCTTATTCTCTCCTCATTTATTAAGACTGTATTAAAATGCTTACTGAGTGGACTTCAGGATCAAAGCTGAAGGATGATGTATTTCTAGCTAATGGCCTTTTGAAAGAACTAGTGAGGAAAGAGGGGGTAGCATTAAACAGCAAGATAGCTCTGTAATTAGTGGGCGTCATATGGGAACAGAAGACTGATATGCTGGGGCCAGGAAAGTGCTGGAAAGAGAACAAATGGGGAAGACGACATGCAAAGGAAAAAGAGAAGCAGCATGGAGGCTGGTGGGTGAAGTGAAAGGATCTGGAGAGACCCCAGTGATGTGCGATATTCAGGAACCAGAGTGAAGGATGACGATGTGTGCTGCACATGACAGCATGCCTATGTTTGGTGAGGGAGAGGAGAAGGGGCCAGACCAGTCATGACTTCTGGAAATGGGGCACATCCATCAACCAACAGTCATCTCTAGTGCCTGCCTGTAATTCAGGTACTCACTTGATCCTTTAAATGAGGGAACGATAAATTGAGCTTATTACTGAGCTTATGCTAGAGGAGAAAATATCGTGACATTAACTCCATTAGCGACTTCCACCACTGGAACGAGAAAATCAGACAATGCTTTGTTGATGGTGTGTGATTTCTGGGCTGTGCTAAGCTTAGGTGCTAACTCGAGAATGTTTTAATGGGGACTTAGGAGCAACTGTTTCATAGATAAGAAAATGTGAATTCACAAATCTGAGTCCTGGTTTAAAACAGCAGGATTTTGACCCGTGTACTTGCAACAGAGGAAAGAGCACCCATGGCATCTCCACAGCTCTGCATGCTCACTGACAGCCCTCTGGCCAAAAAGTACACAAGAATTCTCCTAAGCTTCACAAAATAGTATCTGCCCCAAACCTCAGTGCACTTTCATGTCTGTATTGGACCTCTATAGGGTAAGAAAGGCAGCCTGGCCAAGATCATTAAGCAACAGACTGTGATCTCCTTTGGCTCTCTGGTCACACTACGCAACAGGCAATGTTTAATTAGAGTTAAGTTGACTCATCTTACAGTACTGAAAAACAAATTAGAAACTTGTCTAGATTACTGTAGATATGCACCCAGACATGAGATAATTACGCTGCTGTAAGGTACCCTGCCTCATGCTTCAAACTGTCCTGCCACTAGTCCCTCGTCACCCAAGGACACGTAGACATAAATGCTGAGATTCGCACCCCCTTTCAAATGGCTTTATAGAAAGTGTTACACACACAGTGCTGAAAAAAAGCAGGTGCACACAAATTCTTGGTATGAGAAGTTATTAAAAGAAATGCTGAGAGAGAAAATAAATGTGTTTTATAAGAAGAAATCATATTTTAACACAGCAATTTATTAACTGAGCCTACCAAACAGATTTGATTGATCCACTGACAGGGTATCAATACTCTGTTATTTTGCGCAGTAATAATTATGTTTCCCTTTGTTTTAGCCTACTTCACACTTAATGGAAGCTTACAGTTTCTGGGGGAAAGTAAATTCAGATTACTCTGATTTCTACTTTCTGCTAATTTTAAAATGTTTTCCTACAGTGAATTTGCTTGTTGAAAAACACTGACTTGAACAGCTAAAAAATATTTTTGCAAAATGAGCTTCTTTCAGAAACTGAAATGCTTCATTGTTATAAATTGGTATCTAATGTCTTCAGGGTGTTTATAACTACAAAGCCTAGACCTAATCTGTCTTTCTACAGATTGTTTTCAAGTTAAGCATTAAAAGGCATTAACTAGAAACTTGAGAATAGCTATCGGTTTTCACTCTTTTTTCTGGGGACTGTCACGATAATAAAACATTTTATACATGTTATTCTTCTTATTAATACTAAAAAAAAAAAAGTCTCTAAAATAAACTGCAAAAGTTTTATCTTCTCTTTTCGATTTTGGTTCAGCCAGCCCTGGGGAAGCCAACTGTCTTGTTCAATGTAAGGCATGGACAGGAGAAGGGAGACAAACAGGAGAGGTTTTATCATATGGTGAGTTGTACTTGTCCATTCTTTAGTCTCTGGCATATCCAACAGCATAATTTATCCTTGGCATAACTTTACTGGCATTATATCAGAGATTGTATTCAGCCCAACTCTGCAATACCAAGATGTACATTAATTCCCTTAACACTAGGTACAAGAAAGCTATACTCTTACTACACTGATAGATAAGCTCTTATACTGACACATACCCAAACTTCTTTTCTTCCCAGAATAACTGTAACAACTTGTGCCAAAGCTCTCACCAGGAATTTGGAGAGGTTTGTTCCCAAATTATCACATTTCTGTGGTCATTAAGAGGTATTTTTCCAGTTGACTAGAGCAGGTGAGGCAGAACTTCCAACCTGAATGTCACCAGGATGCCATTCTCTTGTTTCTGTCTAACCATGGTTCCTTCACCACTCTAAGGTGAATGTGTTATTCTCCCCCTCTTCCGCCAAATTTTATAGTGATTCCAGCTGAAGGACTAGAATACTGCACCTCAAAACTGGCTGCTGGAAATGTTCTTTTAAATGTTTTGAGATAGAATGTATTATTCAAGCAAAAGGCACTTCAGTA
Source organism: Thinocorus orbignyianus (assembly GCA_013400375.1). NCBI lineage: Eukaryota > Metazoa > Chordata > Aves > Ciconiiformes > Thinocoridae > Thinocorus > Thinocorus orbignyianus. The sequence goes on along the minus strand of VXBW01007282.1, from coordinate 1,707,712 downwards.
TTTTACATACTATGGAAACATCTTATTTTAGCCAGAGTAAGCAAAACTCTCTATTTTCCATTATCATGTAAGCTATTACCAATGTTCAACTCTGGAGCATAATTAATAGTATATGAGCTGTGGTACATGTGATTTTGCAGATGCAGACCAGCCCCTCTCAGATATTATGAGCTGTTATTCTGAATCAAAACCCAGGGATGCAGGAAAACTGAAAGCCTCTAAGTCCATCTTCAATTTAAAAAGGAACCTGACTATTCGATATGTAAACATTTGTTCACCTGCTGGTATAGAACCAAGTTTGCAGAGCTCTGTGGAAAATTTAACTGAAATCTTTTGATCTAGCTGTTCTGTACTCTTGGTTCTGGTCACAGCTTATGCCAGAGCAGGGATTGTATTTGCTGGACAATTGAGAACTGCTGCTGAAAGTGCTTCATCCTAGCCTGGTCCCAAAGCACAATGAACCCTCGTGCAGCCAAACCAGTTCCTCTACCAAAACTGCTTTGGCCATTGCGCTGAAACTCCATCCTAAAGAAATGGTGTGAATAGTGTCTGTGCTGGACTGTCTTCAGCTGTGGTTAGGAATGGGGAGGGAATCAGTAATTCCTGGGGCTGGAGAAGATTCAGTGCTTTGCTCCTTTACTCTTGCTCCCAAAAGAATTATAGTGAGTGTCCAAGTCTGGCTTGGTTTATTACTCAGCTGGGATCCAGAGAGGTGCTTTTAAAACAAAACTGCTTCCACCTTTTCCTTAGACCTTCCTAGCATGAGTCGTTTGAAGCTAGAGTCTTTGCTACCTTTTCCTCTTATTTTTCTCTGTATATTGGTTTACGCACCTGCTGCTAAGGCCTCCCTTGTTCTTTTGCTAGGGAATCCTTAACTTTGAAGGGTAAGAAAAACACCCTACTATGAAGGACACCAAAGAAATCCACAGTGCTTTTCTGGTGCTTTGGTAGGTGAAACTGACCTAGATATCACAAAGAGCAGGAGCAGAAAAATGCAAATACATTTTCCTCTATATAAAATTATTCAACACAACAGAAAACTAAGGGATCTGAAAGGTGAAGGATGATTTATAAGGGCGGGAATATTCTTTCCACTTCCCCAGCTGTGGATTTCTGATATGCACAGCTGTGTCCTCTTTTTCACTGTTTGAACTGCTGTCTCTCCAGCACAAGTCCCCTGACTTCTTTTTCCTCCTAAAACCTTTGCTTCAGCTGGCTGTTTCTTATTAAGCTTCCCCCAGAGATATATGTATTTTTAAGATACTAAAATAAAGAAAGAAAATGTAAAAGAGGCCATATGTCTATGCACAGGCACATGCGTGTGGCAAAGCCTGTCTTACAAACAGTCCTTCCTTTTCCCTTTTATTTTTCAATGTTTGCATAGACACAAAAAAAATAAAAAATCCCTTTCCCATTTCAGAAGCCTACAGCTCTGAACAAATATTTCAAATATGCTTCTCAAAAGCCGGTAAGTGACAGGTGAAAAAAATTAAACTCACTCAGGCAAGGCAGGTATAGAATGTCTGTAATGAACTGAAATTACTTCAGTGAGTCCCCCTTTTGGTTTGAAGGCCCAGAAATCATGATCATTTGAGCTTTTCCTGCATCTTTTCAACACACTGTAATTAAGCTCCAATTTGTGATGACTCTCAAGTTGGCTAGATTTTTAACTTATGTGACTGCTAAAAGAATGCAGCCAGTGCTGTACAGGTGGTCAGCAGGACAGCTCATTCCTATCTTTGCATCATTGGTACTAGTCAGCTTGGAACATATAAAAAAAATCTCACAAATGTTTGGGACACTCTGGTTTCCTCTCTGGAGGCCAGCACCAATACATACAGCACAGGATCAAATCTGTGCAATGCTTTTAAGTGGCTCAGCTTCACGAACAAAAGGCAACAACTTTCAGGGCCACTGCTGGGACAGTTAGGGCAGCTTCAAGCAAGAATTGTTATCATTCCCATCCACGCCAGCTCCACAGGAGCTATTTCGAGTTTATTGGGATGGTGTGAACAGCCAGGTTTCCCAGCATGGTACTGCTATGCCCCAACCAACGGTGCAGAGGATGCAGAAAAGATCCCACCACCTTTCCTGGAATTCCCACTAAAAGCAACCACAGTGGGGACAAAACCCGCAAGATCTTTAAAGAGAGAGTGAAGCCAAAGTATACATCCCTGTCTAAGCATCAGCCAGAGGGTAGATTTTTCTCTGGTAAAGAAAGAAAAGTAGTTGCTGATGAGTTTGTGCCAGTTCCCTCTCCTGCTCCTTTTTATTGTCACTCCTTTTATAAGTCACTGAGAACAAACATGGTGAAGCAGTTTAAAATAGCCTTTAATTCTCTCTCAAGCACTTCCATTACTCAGTTTAGCCAAGGCATTGTGATTCTGCCTGTTTTGCTCTCCCATAGTCTATTAGCCATTAGTCCAAAGAGCCTTTCTTACAGCCTTCCCTCCATCCCCTTTCCCCATTCCCTCTTACTTCTTCTAGAATGAAAATTCCCAGGGGACTGTGACTACATGGGACCTCTGGAAGCTGCACTCCCAGGAGTTCATGGCAACACTGCATCCCCTCAAGTCCGGCCCTGGTGAATTTTAAGCTCTATTCATGGGTCAAGTAACTGACAAGCTCGGTTTATGATCCCAGTAGACAGGTTTGTGCCCTTAGCTAACATCCCAGACAAAGCCATAAGTCAACTCCCAGGCCCTGCTTCAACATGCAAACTGAGATACACTCTCATAGTCGTTCCAGCAGGAAAAGTTTGACATGCAGAACCGACTTTAAAGTTTTTACACCCTTCATATAAAATTTGAAGTATTTCAAACAAAACAATATATTTATAAACTTAATTAGTCTACAACAATATTCCGTACCATCAACTTGTAAAAGTTTTAAAGTTAACTACAGATTATACATATTTGATGCAAACTATTGTAACTTGATAATAAAAGGAGTAGTTATAGAGCTATAAAAATGTTATGTCAGGATTTTACAGCTGATCGTTAATATTATAAAATGCAGTTATGTCTTTATGCTTTGTTGGCTGACAAAAACAACCAGAATCTGAAAGATACCCTGAACTTCCTTTAATGGAGATCTTAAATTGACCCATTCAAGGAAACATCTTCTTAAAGGCTATAAAATACTCCTGCAGTCTACAGTACTCCTTTATAAATAGGTTAGCAATCAGCAGAGACCTCACAGTCAAAATGCGCTATCTCCACTGGGTTTGTAGTTGCTATGGTTCAAAAGAAAATAAGATCTGACATCAGGAAAAAAAGAACAATCTTTTGTTCACTTTTTGTAATAAATTTAAAATTGCATTCACCAGTCAGAAGTAAAACACACCAAACTCAATGGGCGGAGATTTGCTCTTGTGTGGAGGACGGATAGGTAGGTATGACATTTACCAAACAGCAGTAGGAAATGTGAACAGACAGGAAAACACTGGAAATTAAGACTTTTTTTAAGGCTGTGTGAACATACTAATAGGCATCAGGATTTACCCACACAGGAGCCCTCAGGAGAGCAAATCCAAATTAACTTCTGAAATTGATCCTTTTACTGTATTAACCAGAATGGTGGCCAGGTTAAGTTCTGATTAGGAATGACCATACTTGAATTCATATTCAACTCTTTGGAGATGAATTTCATTAAATTTATTCAAAGCCACTCACAGCTGTGAACTGGAAAATCCCCATGGGGTTTTATTTGATATAGTTAATTCACAGGTGCAACTATTTTGGACAAAGCCTGAGCATCTCCATGTAGCCAAGGGCTCATCAGCGTGTCGCTCTGCTTTTCACACTGCCCACCCTGGCCTCTCTTCCCTTTTGCTACAGCAGATCTAACTTAAATTTTACTTTTCCTAGAATATCCACAGCAAACTTATGGAAGCCCCAAGCCTACAATCTGCATTTTTCGGCACTATTAATAACAATGAAAGACCTATTGATGCCCTGATGGATTGTGAGAAAAAGGAAAGTGATTTATTTTTTTAAAGCTGCATTTTAAATCAGCTCATTACACATATTGTTTTATTTTGTTTTGCACTGCATGACATCAGCATTCTCTATTTGCTATTCACTGGAGGTTAAAGCATCCAAATGGATCCTGCTTACAGTCCAAATTGTGATTTGGTTAGCAAGATTGGCCAGATTTTCTCCTGGAAAAAATCCATTCAAAATCAAGAAAATTATTCATCCCAACAGATAATTTGGCTTGAAAATGATATTTTCTTTTAAAGTAATTTAGCACAGGCCTGTACAAATCCAAGCAAATTTCCACCAACTATGAGAGTTTTAATATAAAATCAAAATAAAATTTGTATTTTTCCCCAGAGGCTCCACATTCTCATTCACGTCAAACCCTTAAAGGTACTTATTACATGTAATCTAGTTGATGGTTATTTTCCCATTTTTCTCCTTTGCAGTGTTTGGGGGTTTCCCCCCCACCCTGAAAAAGTCAAATGAATTAATAGACAGAGGCAGACTTGTGCAAAAGACATTTTCCTCATTATCTTATCCTGCCCAGCTTAGAAGGACAATCCTGGAAGTCAGAGAAATACCCATTTAAAAGTGAGGAGCCTGCATCAAGTGCAGCTGGGCTGGGGTAGGGAAGGGATAGGCTGGGAATGGCACAGATAGGGGCAGACTCATTGGAAGGCATGACCTGGTGCTGGTGCTCACTGACAGCCCATCTGCAGAGCTCTCAGGGAGAAGGATGAGGGGAAGAACAGAATTTAATAACTTTGAAAGTCTTTGTATTAAGCAGGGATAGGAGCAGGGTACTGCGGAATCAAATCCTGAAGCAGTGTCAGGAAGCTGTTATACTCAGAGAAAATCCTTCCAATCTCTTAAGACAGAAGATCCTCTGTTTTATTTTACCCCTTGATTTTGAGCTAGTTCGAAGTTTCAGATGGAGGAAATTGTGGGGACTGGATTAAGTAGCATGCTTGGCTTTTCCTCCTAAACTGTGAGCATTAGATGGTCAACATACAAATGTTTCCTAGTCAGAGCTATCTGCAGGTTCAAAGTGCTGGTAATTGGTGAATCTAAACTGTTGATAACAAATAAACACTCACTTTGAACAAAAAACTAAAAAGCTTTTATCTTGAGTCCAGGAATAGAGCCAGAACCACACAGCTTAATAGATTTCGCAAGTCAGCCCCATCAGATGATGAGAAGTTATTACACCGGAATTGTCACATTAAGAGATCCTGTTGTAATCTCTACTAGAAAAACCTCACCAAAGCAGAGGACAGTTAATGTATGTTCAGTACCAGGGACCTCAAACACCTACCTCTGTGTGTGGTATACAGAATAGAAGACCAACCTGCAATTAATGTCACAGAAGAGAAGATCTTCTTCCTGCAGTCACTGTCCTGTCATGTACATCCCAAGCACTGAACACGGGTGGACGAAAGTCCTCCACACCTGCTGCCACCATCGGCTGGCATTTGTCACAAGTAAAATCTGAAGAGAGAAGATCCAAAGCACAGGTGAGTCCCAGAGGACCACAACCATAAGGACAAGGCTACAAAGTAGGAAGGAATCTGTGATTCAGTCAGAAGATGCAGTGATAAATATCAAAACTGGCCATACACATGCCATAAGCATCACGTATATGGACACACAAACACATTGCCATTTTTAAAAAGATGAACAACCTTAAGCTTACAACCTGCTTTATCTGCCTTTACTGTTCGAGGGCTGTGATATAAATGCAACTGCATAAGAGAAAAACTGCAACATCAGTGAAGGATAATTAGTAATTCCACAAAACATATTCTAATGGCACTAATAAGATCATTTTGTATCTTCTCCTGGTGCCTACAGTGGTCTGTCTGCAGTAGATCTCTATCTGAAGCCAAGGAGGTTATCCAGAATAACACACCCAAACTAGAAAATTAAATGCTTCTCTTTATCATATGGCTACACTTAAAAGAAAAGCTGTGATAGTTCACATTTCATGGCCCTGCTGCTTTTTCTTGTTGCCAGCTTTCATGTTTCTTGGGATAAGTATTTTTTGTCACTCTCCTTAGAATGAATTACATGTGGTAAACACAGTCAGTTTATTCTGATCTCAGCTTGGAGAAAGTTTCCTGGCCTAGCTGAAAAAAACCCAACTTTTAAAAGTTTACTCTCTTAAGATTTAAGGTGAGTATAAACAGCAGGCTGGCTCCTAGTCTTGAGCTTTACTGCAGTGCAGACATGGCTGAAATTATCTTTAGAAATGAGATTTCGGTTCCTGAGCTCCTTTAAAAAACGTGACTTCCCTGCCTGTGCATAGTCTATCTGCTGCAGTGATGGAGATGTTTTATATCCGTGTGAAGGAACAGAGCTGTTTGGGAAGCTGAGGCCGGGCTGGTTTGCTCTGGGGCTGATGAGGGAAGGAAACGGCTGGGAGCTGTGTGCTCAGGGCATCGCAGAAGTTAACTCGGAAAAACACTTTGTGTTGGCAAATGAGACATTTACAAACAATAATGAAAATCTGTGATGTTTACCTGCCTCCCTTTGCAGAGGAGGCGGCTCAGGCACAGGAGGGCTGTCATTTCAGATTACCAAGGAAGGGCCTGCAGAACCTCCGGCTTCTCTGCAGCTGCTCCAACCACCTCGGCCAGGCTGGGGACAGTCTAACACCAGCAAAAAGGGTGTCTCTGCTTCTTTCCTCCCTGGCACTGTACAGAAGCAGCAGCACTGGTTTTCCATACTCCTTGGACTAGATTGATGGGAAATATCTTTGTAAATCTCTTCAAGCTGTCTTTGTTAACCGCTGTCTCTTTAATCCAGCATTTCTGCAGCGTTTACCTTCACCTTATCATAGCCTGCTTTATTTTGATGCTAATTAGCTTCCCTGAGGTACTGTTTCCTTCCCCTTGACTTTTTGTTTTGTTTTGTTTTCCAAGACACCAGTCTTCCCCTTCCTTTAGATTTTTATAAGGAAAAAAAACATCTGCATGAAAGTACTTGCAGAGTTTCACTGGAAAACAGTAATTTACCATCGTACCCAAGAGTGACAGTGGTTTCTTATTCTCAAAAGGCAGGCATGAAACACCCCTGAGTCTGTCTCAGCCACAGCAAAACATATGCCACTTTTAATCAAACTAACTGCTTCTCTGTTTATTAATCTAAACTCCCAAACCAATCTAGGGATGAGAGGGAGGAAAATAAAAAAAAAATAAAAAAAGAAACACAATCTTGACAAGCCTACTGTCTCTGCTAATAAAATTGCAGTGAGTTGCCCAATTGAAAGTCTCTGAAAAAAAAAACCAAGCAGTCACTCAGGATTCCATGGGGAAGATGACCTCTGCCTACTGCCTCCAAAAGATGACTGGTGACACTGACTCTGAAGATCAAGGTGGCTCCTTTTAGACTTTGCTTCACGCTGTTATTTCTACCCCTTTGGCTCACAAAGCTGCTTTCAGCAGCCTCTGTTAAAGCCACTTCTTAATTCTACTTGCAGCTGAATGTAGCTGGGTTTTCAGAGACAAAATCAGCACTTCGACGAGCCCTCGGAGGGTCTGCATAGAGCACACAGAGAAAGCTGCTGGAAGTGAGCCAAGGTTCTCATTTGAATTTTACTTGGCAGCTCCAGAGTCTTCACTGCAATTCATGTGCCTTTATTAAAGACGTGGGCTTGATTTTGCAAAACATCTGCAACTTGGGTTTCAACAAACTCCCTTATGCCCTTTCCAAGCTTCAATCAGGACCACATTCTCTAGGTGCAAAGTGAAAAACATGGTGGGGCTTGACAAGGCCTTAACATTGTGATTGATCTTCCCTCTCATTGTCCGTCAGGTTCCTGCGATGGTTCAGGATGCCACAGGCTGAGGCATTAACAGCTGTAAGAGTTCATTAAAATCACTGGGCCCCATGCTGGAACCAGCATAAGGGAACAGCGTGTAGCATCACATCAACACCTATTTAGTTTTACAATCCTATCAGATCTGCCCGGCACAATGGTGCATCTCAGCAGAATAAACCCAAATGTCTCATTGACTTAATGCTTATCTGCGTACTCTGAGCTCACCTTTCAAGGAAGCACCATCCAACCAAGAGAGCCGGGCTGCTCAGCATGCAAACACACTCTCTTACTCAACAAGTCACTTCAGAGAGGTTGGGCGCAGTTGGTTACATTTAGGCAGCGGCCAGGAAAAACTTTGCAGTAGAAAAGAAGGATTTGCTGTGGCTCCAGAACTGGAGGCAGAAGGAGAATAAAGTGCCCTGGGCACCCCTTGCAAAGACATGGGGGGCTCTTCCAGCCCCCAGATAGCGAGGTATTGAAGCGATTGGTAGAGACATTTCCCACGTTTTGCAGTTTGTGAGCAGGAAGAGACTGGGATGATTAAGAAGGACACTGGAGCTGGTTCATGGGGTGAACTCACACCCTCGGACAGTGAGAAATTATTGTGATTAGCTAGTCAGAATGATTAAAATTTCACAGGGTGAACTGAGATCCACGGACAGGGAGATGTAATGATTAAGTGGCTCATGTCCACCACCTCGTCAGGGGGAGGCTCAGATTCATGGGCACTAAGATGGTTATTAACATGGCAACATCAATAGTTATTAACCTGGCTGCATCAGTGTTGTTCACAGAATGAACTTTGCTTCACGGGGGGGAGACAGGGAGAAAATGATTAACAAAAGAACTTAGCAGTGCTCTCAGGGTGAATTAAGATGTATGGACAGAAACAGGATTAATGCAAATACATCAGTGTTGACCGCAATGTGACCAGACTCACAGGCAGAAGACTCAGATTAACACGGTCTTGTCATGTCAACTTGCTAGATGGCTCCTCGTTAGGAGGGCTTGGGCAGCGACTGTGCCTCCAGAATTCAAGGTTAAATGTTACCCAACTTGGCAACCGGAGAAATCAAGGCAAAAGGGGAAGCAATTATCCAGTCTAGACAGACCCTCACATCTGTACAAATGTTTTGATGTCTGTTGGCTGGTGCCAAATACATCAACTAGTTTGCAGAGAAGCAACATTAGAAACCATGTCGTCTGTTTGGTCTCCAGTGCAAGAAACTTATGGGTTTTCATAAAGGGTTAATGAAACTCAAGATTCACAACAAGTTTTGGTACTTTGCAGGTTTCCTTTGTTAGCAAAGAGGCAACAAGGAAGAGCCACAGACACACAGTCTTTATGCTCACATATGGTACAGTACGGCACAAAATGTCTAGTAGCTACAGAGGCAGTGCCAGGCACGCAGAATCCACATTCAGCTACTGCTAAAACGGATTAAACTGATAACCCTGCAAACTACATCTCTCTTTTCACAGGACAGATACAGTGACATAATTGATTATCAACTACCTGGGCTCTGCAGCTTGGAGACACTGGCACAGCTGGGGTTTTGGGGGAGAAGCAAGGGAAACAGTCACCCTCTCCGCAACTGCAATACTTCCCTTTCTGGGGGAACCTTGGGTCCACGGCCGAGTTTCTGAAAAGCTGGAATCCAGTTCAGACCAGTCAATACCAATATGTCACAACTGTCCAGTTTACACAATGCTTCTCTGAGCCTTTGGGCATGTATAAGACATTTGGAGATGCATTTTAAAGGCATCGGTCATGTCGGAAACAGCAAGGCAGAGAGTGAGAGCTGCTACTAAATACACAGAAAGAGATTTTCCTGGACAACATATTTTGGCCACTGTGATTAATAGTCAAACTCTTACTTCAGTATTTCAGCCAAACGTATACCAAATTACTTCCTAAGGCAAATGGCCTGCCTTCCCTTAGTGAGGAATAGAGGGCAACAATCTCAGAGGTGGAAATCTATAACACATTCCTATTTTGCAACCAGAAGGAAAGCTAAGAAAACAAAGTCAGCAGGGGATTGAAGTGTCAGGAAAAGCTGTCTCCTATGGGTTGGGTACAATGCAATTCTGTGTACAAACAGCTAGCTAATTATTTCTTACTGCATATCAGCTAAGGCTGACCTGATTAAAATCATAAATCAGCCAATGCCTCTGTTTTTATGCTCTGAGAATCCATGTCTGTGTTTGCATATTAATTAAGATATGCTAAGTAATCAAAAATGTTTGCTAGGAGAAAGAGAATAGATTGTAACCTGACAGAAGCAAACACAGGAGCGTGGTACACCAACTTTTCAAAGATCCTCTTCTGTTTACACTGTACCCTTTGAAATTATGAGCAGTTTCCAACCACCTGCGATTTCCTTCCATCAGGCTTTAAGGAAAAATGTCTCTGTCATTTGTATCCCACGACTTGTCTCCACTTGGTGGGAAAATAGCATGAAAGCTGCTGTCAGGCTAGAAAGCTGCATAACTTTATAAGATACAGCATATTTTTTGGCTATTCTTCCCCATGTGCTATGCAATATCAGATTAATGTCACTGTTCAGCAAAGCTTGGAGTATTGATGTTGAAACATTAAAGCTATTTCGTCAATACCAGGTTTGGAGAGAGGTCGTTTATGGTCATTAGAATAGAAGAGCATTTATTCTGGACATCAGAGAAATCCCCACGGGTCCTAGAGATCATGCTGCAATCCCCATAATGCCATTAATATAATGGCCTCTTTCTTCTTTATTAGAATTTTACGGCTAAGTAGAATGTAAGGAAAACTATCAAGTCAGTGGAGTCCAGCACCCTACAGTCATTCTTGTCACAGGGTCCATATGCTGTTCTCTGCTGGTTTTCCTGTGTGAGAAACAACGTTCATTAACTGATATCGCTGAACCCTTTCTCTTAGCAGCTACAGGATGCTACAGGGCTAATATCTCCAGCAGGATGCCAAAATACCCTGCCCCAGTTACAGTGTACAGAGCAGCTGCAAATGCCCTACTTTATCTTATCCTCACATTATGCTAATTCAACAAGGAGCACTTCAGGTTTGGGGCATTTTTCTCCCATATTGTTCCAACTCAGAGCTTAAAGGGCTGACATCGGGATTACATCTCCATCAGAGCAGTGCCTGCAGCCCCATTGCAAGGCGTGAAAGTGTTTCTCACCAGGGATTCAGAAGCATCTTTTACCAGCCCAAAGGAATGGGGTGAAAGATCTGCTGCCACCCACGCGCTGAATGTAGACGCTTGGCTCTCACACTGGTTTTGCCCCATATTTACATCAACCCAGAGACATCACCAGACTCGCAGGCTCTTGGCCGCCTTCTCTTCTCTGCATCCCGCAGCAACAGGTGAAAACACAGTGTCAACTAAGCCATACAAAACTGCCAGTCAACTGGGTTATGCTCCAGGGCACATTCCTAGTGATATGCCCAAAAGAGATTTATGCAAACTGTTCTGCTAATTTAAGTAGGAGGTATATATGCTGCATCTGTCTGTCTGCAAGCAAGCAGGAGGAGTTGCTACATTTGAATGCTGCTGATGCAAAACCAACACCACGAAGACAGATGGGTTGAGCCGGCAGCAGCTATCTAATCCCAAAAAGCAATGATTTCCCAAATAAAAGGCAAACACCCACCCTCTCAATGGACTAACCTGCCGAGACTCGGCTGGCCATCCTCACAGCACACAGTTGCTGTGATAACACTGCCCTGCAGGGCAAATTTGGTCTGAGTAATGACATGGCTTCTGCACAGGGTGAGGCTCTCAATTTAGAAATGGGCTTGATTCTGCCAGGAGTTTTCATGTAGAAAAAGACCCATGAAGATCAAAAGGAATAAATTTCAGGTTTGGAATACAGCTATTTCACTTCATGCCAAATGCCCGACTCTGTGGTACAACACTGCAATCACAACTGCAAAAACAACTGTCTCGTAAGACAAGTCCAAACTGAAGGACTTCACCAAAGGAAATACCATTATCTGTTATGCACAGACATAAAATTAGGACCTTGAAGAGCAGGTTACCCATAAAATAAAACTGTTTAAATCTTGTAAATTCCTTAATGCTTTTCCCCCTAGCATGGGTCCTTAAATTGCCCTGCAGAGAGCACTATTTCTATTCTTCAATTCCTGCCTTTAAAAGTTTCACTAAGGCAAGCAGGGAACAGACCGGTTCCAAACAACCCAATAAAAATGGCAGATAAAATATCAGACACACTCCTGCAGCAAGTTAAGAAACCTCCAATCTGTTCAAGGACGTTTTGTGCACAGGAAGGAAAAAAAAATTAAAAAAAAAAAATAAAAAAAAAAAAAGAGAGACAGGCTAAATTCATCAGTTAATTATTCACTCTGAATTATTTAATCAGATACACTTAATTAAGAAACACTTTTAACGTGAACATTTTTCTGTCCCTTACCCCTGAAAATTAAGCTATATTTGAAGTCTTCCCAAAGGCACAATTCTGAGGCGGGTGCTAGAGAATCTAAGTGCCACGGCTGGTGTTTCTGTCTGGCCAGATGTGAGCTCGCTCTGGGATAAAAACTGAAAAACTGCACTAGTGTAGCAAGGGGGCTGAGTTAAGTTAGACTAACAAATGCAGGTGCAAACCTGGATACAGTCCTGCTGAAACCAGTCTTGCCATGGTCAAGTTTAGAGTTGTCTTGTAACTGAGCAAGGAGATATGAATCTGCTAGGTTAAATGTACCCAAGGTTTCTTAGAAGAGAAAACAGCTTGTTATACCTGGTGCTTAAGACGTCAGGCAGTTATTCCTTGCTTAGAGCCGTGATTTGCTCTTGCGGTACAAATTAACCACAGCAGTCGACAACCTAGACTAAGGGCAATCATACCAAATTTTTACATTCTTGAACAAGAAGCCTCTGGTTATTCCATAGCCATTGCTTATAGCACTTTCCTAAGTCTACTCCTTGAAAACATTTTGCATTGTCTCTCATTTAATTTTAAGCAACTATCTGACCTCAGCATCTTTTCTCACTGGGAAGACAAAGCAAGAAAAGCTTGTGATCAAAGATAATTCTGCATGGGAAAAAAATGGAGTTCTCTAGGGTGCTTTTCCCACAGAGAGACTCTGAAAACACCTGCTTGCCCTGGTACAGAAGCATTGCAGCAGCACAGGGACCGTGCACACGGGCAGTAATCCAGCCCTGCACAGAGCCAGGGGAATGCAACCACACAGGCAATGTGAGAGAAAGACCTCTTCTGGGTCATAATTTTGCTCTTTTTGCCTACACTTCAAATGTGCAGTAATTTAACTTCCCGGTAGGAATGATATTTGCAGAATGCGATAAGACAACATAATTTCTAAATTATGGATTGTTGCTTCTGCCAAGCTTTCTCCTCCTCATGCTTTTCCACCATGTGTTTCTTATACAGTGACTACTTTATCACTTAGAGAATAATACTGTTAGGTTTCTTTCAAAGCTTCCCCACAAAAAAGAAAACACACTATTTCATTAAGTTGTCCTGAAATTACTGTTGTAAGCTGAGCATGTTTCATGGCTGCAGGATGGATCCTAATCATCTCCACCTTTCCCAGGTAGATAACATACACCCTGGACTTCACATATGTGGAAAAGAGCAGAGCTCCTAAAACTTTGGATCAAGATCCAAAAGTCCCAGACCCCACATTAAAAAGGAAAGAGTAGTTTATTCTGATTTGGCTAAGGAGTGGATGCTTTTGGTCTTACTTAAAAGCCCAAAGCTCACTGCAAATGTTGTGGAAGATAATTTGTGTAGCCTGTATTTTACATCTGTTAAGAATAGATGAAAATCATAATCTTTTCCAGAATTTAAAAAAAAAAAAAAAAATCTATTTGAGGATAGAAAGTTGCATTTTTTGGTAACATTTTGCATTTTGGTTTCATCAGTCACTGAAGAAGGTTGCGTAGTCAGTATCTGAATTAGCTTCAAGACATCTAAAACCCAGCTTCCCTTGAACATTTCCCCTTGCTGGCTATCCAGTATGTCGCTTTGGTACATGTGCTTGCGCCTGTCAGGAGCAAATAATCTTGGTTGGCAGAGTAATTGAATAACGTACACTGCAATCAATTTTTCATCATTCCTCATTTATGCTGTAATTTATATAAATGTTGTATAACTCCCTGGGACTTTCAACGTGGATTTTGCATTGTAATGGTCACAACAGTACAAACTGACAATGCCAAAAATTATTACGGAGTTCACAATCTGATTTCAGTGACTGTTTTAGATAAATATTTACTTCCTGGATGTCATTTCATTAGTAAAGCTTGAGCATAGATACATTTACAAAAACAAACACAAAAGAATGACAATGACAGCTGAATCAAAATTCGCCACTGGCTTCAAACAAACATGAAACTTTTTCGACTCTTAGAGCTTATGCTGCTCTAGTATGCAGATGTGGCTCTTCGTAGCTGTGTCACATAGTTTAACACAGAGTCAAGTCAGTAGTCTGAGTCCTAGCATAATTTATATTCATGCATAATCAAAATGTTTGCTTTACTCATCTTTTTTTACAGGCAAAAGGCCTGAAGAAATTATTTGTGTCTGGTAAAAACAGTTTGTCTCAGTGGGGATGATGTTAATCGCTAGATAGCATAATACCCTGCATAACTTTCAAATTAAATATTAAGCACTTTAACAACATTTTGGCTATTCTGTCACAACCATCCTACTGTAGGTCATAGTAGGACATCTGCCTTCAAGTATTGCATGCTGTTTATTGCTGATCATCTTCTAAAAGACTGATTACTGCATTAAACTTGAACATAAAACTACTGGTATCGCTGTACAATCTACACAGCTGGAGAAATTAATCTATTCTAGTTTATGATGTAGGGAAACTAAGAACTGCAGCAGAGCCATAAAGAAACTTAGTGGTGGACAATGCAAAAAAGCCATCGTTTTCTGGTTTGCTTTTGTTTCCATCCAAATGCTCTAGTGCTAAATTCACACACTGTTCAGTCTCCTGTCCCAAAGTTCCTTTCATGGCAAGTGAAATACACAGGAAAGCTGAGCTGTCTTAAAGGACACCACCTAGAAGGTGCCAGATTGATTCTTTTGGTTATTTGCTATTCCCTTCCCCTATTATGTCCCTATCATTATACTATTTAAGCACCAAACAATGACACACAAAATAACAGAAATTTGGTCGCACACAGTTACTGTGGAGTGTCAAAGTGCCTAACAGCCCAAAGCAAAAATGGATGAATTTCTTGTGATGCTGTTCATACCAAGGGTCATGGTTTATCATTGGAAGAAGTGTCATCTGTTAAACATTTTATTTTTCCTGCAGGTTCCCATTTGAGGAATGAAATCCTGATGCAGAGACAGTCCGTACAGTATGTTTCAGTCTGATGCAACCGCCAGCCAGAATTTGCAAACTGATGGGCCATATCTGATATGAAGCTTTTTCCTATTTAAAATCTCCCCAATTTCAGGAAAACACCTAAATATTCACATACTCACGTACTAGGGATTTTTTTTTGGCAAATATTACTGATTTGCACCTACTGCATTATTTTTATGTGGTCACTGCATTAATGCTACTTACTCATTCCTTCAAATTAAGGACAACTACTCTACCCAATTCAGACTCTATCCTAGTCTAACCTCTGGCACCAAAGTATAAGTAACTCATCCCTTTTCTCCATACTTTCTGTGTATTTGTTCCTGAAATGATATACAAACACTAAATATTTACCAAGGACTACTTCTGATGGCCTTTAAAACCATCCTGAATTTAAGCAGCAGGCTGTGTCAGTAAGTATTATACACATCAAACACTCTTGGAGAAAAAGAAAAATAAAATATACTTTACTAACTTCATAGCAGTACTCTGTGACTGTTACACAAGGAAGCATAAATCTGCCAGAGCCACAGGAGATCTTATTCAAGTTTCTTTTATTTAGATTTAGTAAAGATAATATTAAGTAAGCAAATTAGTCTGATTCCCCTAAGAAATCATAATAAATAACATGCATTAGAATTAAAAACACTAACCACCAAAATTTACTAGGACATTTTTGTGGGAATAAATGGCTGGTTTATTGCCTTAAAAATAAATGCACAAATTGTTAAACATCTGAAGTTTCTGTGGCTTGAGATCTAATAGTAAAGAAGAATGAAAAATGAGTTCTCTCTGCTGGCTATGCAGTAGACACAAATCTAAGAGACGGTTCTTACGTCTTCAAGGAGTGTTAAAGACTGTATTCTCTTTTACTCATATGCTTACAGAATGTTGAAATACTTACAGAAGGAAACAATAAGTACTGTTCAGTGCAAAAAGGCAACAGGTAAATTTTCTCTGCATCTTGCCAGAGAACCTCAGTCCTGAACACCGTGAGTCTTTTCCATTTCCAATCCAATACTACAGTGCATTTTTAAGAACACACCTTTTGTCTACCTGGAACAAATCGATGTGATCTGAACCTGGCTTCCCACTTTCCTCTTGCCCGACTGCAATGCTTGGGGGCTGGTGCTCAGGGCTGATCCCTGCAGGGGGGAGAAGTGGCCTATGAGCTGGACCTGAGCTGGGTTTGCATCCAGTCCAGCGTCAGCAGCGAGAAGACTGGTGGAAAAGGTTCTTGAAGGACACTTCAGAAACTCATTCATGTCCCTTTCTTCTCCCAGGCAAACTACTGCCTACAGCCCAACAGCTTGGCAAACTCACGGTACCTTTTCCATCAGCTGTGGAGGCAGACTTCAAGAGCTGGAGGTGCTTACGGCCAGTTGGCAATTAATTTGAAACAGATCCTGTAAATCTGTTGTTTTAAAGTTTGGTAGCTAATTTGCATCCAGAGGCTATAATATTCCTGATCACAGTATTGTGACAGTTTCCTCTTAAAATCCCCGAAGCTTTAATTGAAAATAATCAGCGATGGAAGTTGTTCTAACAGTCCACATTCACTGACGTAAACAAACACAAGACTTGAAAGCTGTGAACGCTTCTGTTTGCATCTGCAGCTCTTTCACCAAAAGGCATGTTGTTGATTTCATTTATTCCAAACACAGCATAAATGAATGCTTAATTTGGAAGCCTATAAATAATGAGCATGCTCAATTACAGCAGCAGCATCTAGAAGCAGGCTTGAAATGGTGTTCCTGAGTCCCTAATGCTATTAAGAATTTCTATACGCCAAGCCCCAGACATACACACTCAGAAGTTCACGGGGAAGTGTGTTTTCCACCCACCTGGGGACAGCCTCCACTCTAGCTGAGGCACTAATAGCTCTCAACAGCACTAAACTTCTTTATAAATTATCCTCATTACTACAAAAATCCTTCACTGGTTCCCGGTGATGGTGTGAAAGGCAAGGTGAATTTAATGCAATAGGAAGCATCAAAGGAAGAATGATGCCTTTAACAATTCTCTTATTAATCCTGCTAGAACATGGTAAAGTTCTGGGGAGCATTTGGCTAATTTAAAGCATTTTGCATGATCAATAACAGTGAGAGATGCACTGCTTCTTACCGCTGCCCTGAGTGACAGGCACCTGAAACACACCCCTCTCCAGACGTCTTTCTCAGGAAGAAACAAGTGGTTCTGGCAAACTGTCTGAGACAGGCAGGCACGTAGCCGAGATGAGATTCATGTCTTTTTCTCTTTGCAATCTCTCTGGACCCCTGAGATGACAGAATGTCATGTACAGAAACCATGAAGCCTTGATGTATAGGGCAGGACCAACATGCACCTCTCAACTCAGTCTCTTTCTGATTTCTACCAGATTCATTTTTCCTCATTGCAAAATTAGATATGACTCCTCAGCAGAGATGGATGTACCACAGCGCTTTTTGCTGTGCTCTGGTACCTACCAAAATGCTGAGAAGTTGACCTCATGCTCCTGAGCTCCACCAAGCACTTCTTCACCTAAGCCTGAGGCTGGTGTCCTGCTCACCAAAGAGAGACTGGCACTGGAGAGAGGAATGGGATGCACCCCCAGCAAGCTGCAAAATCACCAGTGGTCTCCAAATGCAACTGCAATTGAGCAAGTAAGTTCTCAAAATGTAACTTTACAGTTATTCAGTCATGTTGAAGAAGGGACAGGCACAGGGAACGGGTCCATAGCAGAACTCAGCATGATTCTCCTGTCATAGAACACATCAGAGGGCATTTCTTAAAAGGTGCAAATTCCTCCATTGCTGACAATTGCTTGGCACTCTGAGAGGCTTCTGCTGGAGAAGCTTTGGGGATTTTAACAGGAAATGTTGTGAACAGGGGTATTATCTGCGCACACTGAGAGATAGAGGCCACGCACCAGAGCCTGTGCTCTAGCAGGTCCTTTCTCCTGCAGGTGTAATTTCTACATCACCATATACAGTTTCTAAATTTGATCTACAAGCACACTTCCATTTAATAGGCCAGCAGTGTTTTTTCCCTCTTCTTGCCACAAGCCTAGCCTTAGGCCAGCTGCTGCAGACAGGGCAGCTGTCACATTTCTGCCATGTCTCTGGATACTTTTGCATCCAAGAGACTTGCAAGAGGATGGGGGAGACGCTGTGAAGATTGTCCCTCTTTTTTTTGCCCTGCCCTTACTCCCAGAAGCAGGTCAGCCAGCTTTTCTGCCAAAGACTTAATTGTACTTTCTGAGGATTGGATGCATTTCAGCCCCCCTGGTATCTCCATTGCTCACCACACTGATTAATGCTAAGCACAAAACCTTTGCTTCTTAGTTGTCTTTCCCTCATGCCTTGACCTCTCTCCATTTTCGCCTCTTGTAATGAGGCAGTAAACGGATATTTACTTGCATTCCTAATTTTTAAAGTTCTGCAACCTTCTTTTTAACACACAAATCACCAGCAGCTTAGAATTATTTTAGGAAGGATGCAAAATGCTTCCTTTTTCTTCTCTGGACACACACAAACATCTCCTGCTGCTCTGAACTCACTCACTGCTCAGAGACCCTCAGCACAGCAGGTGCCAGAGGACACCCAAGCCTTGAACAGAAGACAACAAGTTTCTTTAAGGAATCACAGAATCAGGAGATAAAACTAATGAATTCCCCTTGACATTTGAAGACCGTGGGGACATACCAGAAAGGAGAAAGCTGTAAAGCACAGCAGGCCTGTGGTGTCCTGTAATATATATACATATATAAATAAAAATGCCTACAAGAGATTTCCTTTCCCAGCCTGGAACAGTTTACACATCCTATCATGAGCTGAAGGGCAGAGATGACAATCCTTCTCTCCAAAACCTTATCCCTTTTGGTTGAGCACCTTTGCGTTTCAAAAGGCAGTACGACAAGACAGGTGAAAGAAAATTTGTTGTCTGGGGGAGACAAGAAGGCAGACAGAGAAATAAAAGGGAGGAGAGGTAAGAGCAAGGACTTGAATGAGACCCTTCTACTCCCAGAACTGCCCGACCGTGAGCAGGCAGAGGGGAGGAAGGACAGAGAGCGTGACTCCTAAAGTCAGAAGAATGACTGGGAATGAATGACGACCCTGCAGAACTGAAGTAATCACAGTAGACAGGGCTGTCATATTTTATCTGTGCAGAGGCTTTTAATTTTGGAGGATCTCTTGCCAGTCATGTTTTTACAGGCATTCCAAAACAGTACTGCACTGACCTTGGAGCTCACTTACACAGAACTCTGTCAAAGCACCTCTAGAGAAAAACAAAACCTTTTTCTTTCTTTTTTTTTTTTTTTTTTTTTTTTTTTTTTTTTTTTGTGATATTGCTGTATCAGGAAGGCAAGTCTGGGGTAATACTTAATGATTACAGGTTTTCAAGCAGTCTTTCAGTTAAAGTTTAAATGGCCATTTATAGTCCCTAACATCGAATTAATGAAATGGCTTAAAATATAAATCCCAGACAGTAAAAATTCCTCAACAATTATGTCTCTGGATCTTCTAGCCAGAATGCAGTGAAAATCATCTGCTCAGGTCATTGCTTATCTAGGAAATAAAGAATAATTTTAAAAATTCAAGGCCTTTTGTAACAGAAATTTACAGAGCTGTAATAGATAGTTTCTTCACATTTAAGGATAAGTGCAAACTGTGTTTAGTTTCACCAGATTTCCAAATTCCTTAGACTGAGTTCCGAGAGCAGATCTTCTTTCTGCAGTAAGAATTGATCACTAACCCCAGAAGTTATGGTTTGAGGAAAATGAAGCTCCAAAGAAATTTAAGAAGTTCCTACACGGTCCCAGTAACCTGACAGTCCACCTGAAATTGGGTTTCGCAACTCTGAGAGATTAAAAAAAAAAATGCCATGCACACACACTTAATATAAAAGCCTCAAGGTAACAGTGTTTCTCCATGTGTACCCAAGATGCACAAATAAATGAGATAAAAAATGAATGTGGATCTTGGAAATTTCTGTATAGGTGAGGCTGTACTGGATCCTGTAAGCTGAACACTAAGACCTGATATCTTGGCAGCATTAAAAATAATAACAAAATTCCCCTTCACTGGTTTTCCTTCTGTGTGCAGAGCACAGAAGCAGGACCCAATTTACTTATCAGTATTAAAGAAAACAAAGGAAAATTGCAATTCCAGGAGGCAATTGTGTGGTACCATTCTTAGCTGTGAACTGAGCACTCATAACTTTCATCGCCAACAATCCATAAAGCTTGCTGTCAAGCACTCGGTGTCCAGAAGGCATAAGAAGTGTCAAGAAATGCTTTATGCTGTTGCTAACATACTACAAAAGGCTTGATCACTAGATTAAACTAGAGAATGGGTTGGCACTCTCTGGAAAGAAATTTGGATGAGACCGTGATGGTAGTGAGGAGAAGGGCTTTGATTTGTGTAAAATAGGATGGATTAAAAAGGGCGTCCATGGACTGTGTTTCTCACAGTCAAGGGATCCAGACAGACAGATGGACTGAGCAGGAGCTGCAACTGATTGCTTCCAGCCAGTTGTCTGATGGAGGGGCTCTGGCCGTCAAAAATAGAGAGATAATAAGGTCATGTTTCCAGCCTTGTCCCTCAAATAGATGCAGCGGGATGAAACACTTTTCCTTGCTGATCTGTGATTTGAACAAGCATAGCCTCAGGACAACTTTAGCTTGTGCTTGGGTGCCCATAAGCCCAAGAAATTGCAAGGGCAGACAGAAATTGCTGGAGGATGCATGTGTGCTTTTCCTACAGCTGTGTCCTTTGTTACTTCTGTATCTGGGAAGAAGAGAAAATGTGCAGCCCTGCATCAGCTACTGCTTCCCCTTGGCCTGAGGGAATCCTAGCAATGTGTCAGTTTCACATTACAGGAATGGCATCAGTGACTTGCAATGCAATGGAGAACAAGGTCTCCAGCTGGGGAGGACATGTCCCTGGGCAAGTCAGCTAGGATGGAGTACATTCGCTGAGGAGGATTTTAAGGGAAGTGGTAAAATGAGGACAGAATACCTGGAACAACATTTTCATGCTTTGCTCCCTGAAGAGACCAGAGAATCCTGATGAAACATGAACCTTAAAATATAAACAAAACAAAATGATCCATCCTTGGAGGCTACAAACATCTTTAGTTTCTCAAATCTGGTCAGAAACAAAAAAACCCCACCAAGCTAGAACCAGAAAACGCTTCACATCTTTCAAGAAATATTACCTTGATGCATCCAGATTAGATAAAAGAAACCCAATTAAACTTGAAATATCCAAAACTCTCAGATAAAATATTTTTGAATGCTAATGGAATTTGTGAAGCTCCATTGCCTTAACCTCCTCTAATAAGCTGCTCAATAAACTACGTGAAAACATATTTTATGTACTGATAGCATCTCAAAGTATGAAAGGCTTTGCAGTTGTTCAGCAATCAGTTACCAGCTGGATTATGGTCCACTAATGCTGTTAGATTTCTGCAAGACAGAAGGCAGCTTTTCAACCATTTGTTATTTTAATGATGAGGAATCTCACCATAAGCCTTGTTAAAACTTCATTTAATCCATTACAAAAGAAACAAAGACATTTAAAAGTGAACATAAAAAAATCTCAATCTATCAGAGCAGAAATTATAGGGTCTAGGGAAGCTTTAAAGGAGCACCCATGGAATAAAATGGCCCTGCTAATTAAAGAACTGTATCTTTTCAGGTTTGACATTTAGGGACTGTCTTCAACAGGGACTGAACTACTCTGCATGATAGCACTCATAAAGACAAAGAGAAAAAGGGAGAACTTTTACAAAGTTGCAACCAAATCACTTCATCTATTCCAAATATCACTCAAACATCTGCAAGGGTGGTTTTTTTGCTGAGTTTTCTTCCAAAAATGTGTCAGAGGGAACAGGGGGTGAAATTTCCCTGCCCTTAAATCACAGGGAAATTTGTCCTGGCAGAAGTGACTTGTCTTGGTTCGGCAGTGGTCCCAGGAGAGAATGCAGTGAGAGGTAAACAAGCTTCAGAAACTTGATGGTTCTGCTTGGAGAGGTGTAATGTGAAATCAGTTCAGTGAATTTTGGCATGCATAGTCCACAAAATTATGACTGCCTAATTTTTGCTAAGCCTAGGAATATGACATCCGAGGCAGGCAGATGACAGTTACACTCCTTTGCCAACCTATTTGCTCTCCCTGTTTGCAAAGTACTCTTGCAGATCTGGAAGAGGTATTTCCATGGGGTTCTCTAAAGAGAAACAATCATTCCCTGGACTCCCCAGTCCTCATTCTGCTGTGTTACCTTCTATACATCAACTGAGAAAAAACACACAGTGGTGGAAATTATCTCTTTTTATACTCTCCAGAAAGTATCTGATGCAACATATTACCTGAACGAACATTTAATTTTTAGCTAACAATTAGAGGTAGCTGTCAGAGCACTAGAAAATGGCCATTTCCAAGTGCACAAAAGCATGCATTTTCCAAATGACTGAACAATAACTTCAGCCCTTCACTTAGCCTTACAATTCTATACCAGCAAAGCAACAAGCCGAAAGTTTACAAGTTCAACAAATAAGGCTAGATTCGCACTTACAGGTGCAAGTGAAAAGTTTGCCCACAAAAAGAGAGCATGCTTCCTGGAAAACACACTAAAATGACATCATCTCAGTTCTCCAGATGTTCCTGGAGCAGCAATGTCATTTACAGCACAGCTTTCCACAGTCCTGCATGAAGGACAACCTATTCCAGCTGTTGTTGCTACTACCTCCTTCACTAGCTCTAATGAAGTTCCCGATTGCTATTTTAAGAGTTAGGTGAAGAGAGCTTTTTCCTTCAAGGATTTCCCCAGAATTCAGGTTATTGTCCAAGCCATGCACTAAACTGAGAGAAAGCCCAGGATCCCCTGTCAAATCTTGGTCCCATTTAAATTAATGATAAGAAATCTATCTGCTTTCTTCTCTTTGTTTGGGGGGGGATGGAAAACATCTGCTGAAGTTACATCCATCTTGAAGTTCCAAGTACCAAGTAATTTTAAATAAGTAAATATGGTTTTCATTTCAAATACAGCACATTAAATGTTAAATATGCCAATTCTATGTATAATAAGAAATTGTGCTGCTTTGGGATTTTCTGAAATGTTTGATGTAAAAATAGATTCTCTAGCTCCCACAGTCTTCCATACCAAACCAGAAATTTATCAGGTGTCCAGCTGTCTTGAGGCCCTCTGTCTTCAGCTTGGTTTTCTGAAGAAACAAGGCTTGTGCAAACATGTTGCTTGTCTCCTTACAGTAACTTTTGAAATAAGTTGTTCCTCAAATAATTACTTTTTAAACTTCCTTTCCCCCCCCAAGCTTGTAATATTAGCATCTGAAATCATTTTACATAATATCGCTCTTGCAAGAAACTGCTGAAATGGTAAATTAAGTGCCATCTAGACTGGCTAAGGAGTTTTTGATAAGAGAGTGATTTTGAATGAAAAAATGGATAGTTAATTCGAAGTCAATTAAAAATGGAATTATAAAATATCTAGATGAGAATCACATAATGGATATCAGCATAAAGTCTATAAAGGAAAATCAAGCCTGAAATTCTTCCAAAGGGTCAGCAAAGTCTTGAAAAACAACTTCACAAAAACTTTCAGTTTTTAAACCTTTCCTGAAGCTTTTCACAAGAGTTCATTAATGAAACTATGCAGTCATGGACTCAGAAACAGGAATGAGTTCTGAATCTTAACTAAGATTCTAGTTTTTTAAACTAAGGCACAAGATTTAAGAAATGGCCATTTTTCATTGCAGTACAGTATTAACACGAGTTATCGAAGTCTTCTATAATAAGATTAGCTGGATCTAATTTTTAGAATACATTATTTTACAGGTCAGATTCTGCTCTTTGTTTACCATAATAAAGGGAAATATTTTTTAAGGAACAAAGTCTGTTTACTCCCAAAATGAACAAGAATAAAATTTAACCCAGAGAGTTCAGCAGAAGACCAGGCAAGAAGTTGAAAGTTAAAAGCTCTTGTGAAACCATGTCACTTCAGTGTGACAGAGCATGCAGGGTGACTGCAGAATAACATATGCATTAATGTAAATATTTCCTTTGAAACCACTGAAATCTATCTCAAAAAGCAGTTGAGGTTAGTAGTAACTGACTGTTTTTCTTACCCCAAAATTGTATACTATGTTCTTAAAGAGTTTGTACTGGGTTTGCATGCCAAGGTTTTGGTACCAGGGGGTCTACCAGGGTGGCTCCTGCGAGAAGCTGCTAGAAGCCTTCCCCATGTCTGATAGAACCAATACCACGTGGTTCCAAGATTGATCCACCACTGGCCAAAGCCGAGGCCATCTGTGATGGTGGCAGTGCCTCTGGGATAACATATTTAAGGGGCGGGGGGGAAATTGCACAATGCCAGCTGTAACCTACAAGAGGAGTGAGAATTTGTGAGAGAAACAATCCTGCAGGCACCCAGGTCAGTGAAGGAGGGGAGGAGGCACTCGAGCAGGGATTCCTGTGGCCTGTGTTGAAGACTATGGTGGGGCAGGCTGTCCCTCTGCAGACCATGGCAGTCCACAGTGAAGCAGACATCCACCTGCAGCTCGTCAACTGCAGCTCATGGAACATCCCACACTAGAGCAGGTGGATACCTGCAGGAGGTTGCGACCCCGCAGGAGACCCACGCTGGAGCCGTTAGTGAAGAAATGCAGTCCATGGGAAGGACTCATATTGGAGAAGTTTGTGGAAAACTGTCTGCCATGGGAGGGACCCTACACTGGAGCAGGGGAAGAGCGTGAGGAGTCATCCCCTGAGGAAGAAGGAGTGGCAGCAACAATGTGTGACTGACTGACCACAATGCCCAGTCCCTGTCCCTCTGCACTGCTCAGGGGGAGGAGAGAGAGGAATCAGCGGTGAAGTTAAGACCGGAAAGAAGGGTATGGTGAGGGAAGGGTGTTTTAAAATTTAGTTTTCACTTGTCATTACCTTACTCTGATTTGATTTGTAATCAATTACATTATTTTTCCCCAAGCTGAATGTGTTTTGCCTGTGATGGCAACTGCTGAGTGATCTCCCTCTCCATATCTCAACCCACAAGCCTTTCATTATATTTTCTCTTCCCTGTCCAGCTGAGGTGGGAGCAATAGAGTAGCTTTAGCGTACACCTGGTGTCCATCCAGGTCAACCCACCACAGAATCCCATCATTACAGTCAATTAAGCATGTCCAAAGATGCCCACCAATACAGACTAGGAACTGGAGAGATAAAACCACACAGCTCCTCTCTGTTACTTAACTGATCTACAAATGTCAGATCAAGCTCTTGTTCTTCCAGCTGATGGGAAGAAAAATGGTCTAAACTAATTTTCATTTAAATTTCTTAATGCATTGCACCAGTTGTTTGTCACATCCTGACACACTNCAGAAATTTATCAGGTGTCCAGCTGTCTTGAGGCCCTCTGTCTTCAGCTTGGTTTTCTGAAGAAACAAGGCTTGTGCAAACATGTTGCTTGTCTCCTTACAGTAACTTTTGAAATAAGTTGTTCCTCAAATAATTACTTTTTAAACTTCCTTTCCCCCCCCAAGCTTGTAATATTAGCATCTGAAATCATTTTACATAATATCGCTCTTGCAAGAAACTGCTGAAATGGTAAATTAAGTGCCATCTAGACTGGCTAAGGAGTTTTTGATAAGAGAGTGATTTTGAATGAAAAAATGGATAGTTAATTCGAAGTCAATTAAAAATGGAATTATAAAATATCTAGATGAGAATCACATAATGGATATCAGCATAAAGTCTATAAAGGAAAATCAAGCCTGAAATTCTTCCAAAGGGTCAGCAAAGTCTTGAAAAACAACTTCACAAAAACTTTCAGTTTTTAAACCTTTCCTGAAGCTTTTCACAAGAGTTCATTAATGAAACTATGCAGTCATGGACTCAGAAACAGGAATGAGTTCTGAATCTTAACTAAGATTCTAGTTTTTTAAACTAAGGCACAAGATTTAAGAAATGGCCATTTTTCATTGCAGTACAGTATTAACACGAGTTATCGAAGTCTTCTATAATAAGATTAGCTGGATCTAATTTTTAGAATACATTATTTTACAGGTCAGATTCTGCTCTTTGTTTACCATAATAAAGGGAAATATTTTTTAAGGAACAAAGTCTGTTTACTCCCAAAATGAACAAGAATAAAATTTAACCCAGAGAGTTCAGCAGAAGACCAGGCAAGAAGTTGAAAGTTAAAAGCTCTTGTGAAACCATGTCACTTCAGTGTGACAGAGCATGCAGGGTGACTGCAGAATAACATATGCATTAATGTAAATATTTCCTTTGAAACCACTGAAATCTATCTCAAAAAGCAGTTGAGGTTAGTAGTAACTGACTGTTTTTCTTACCCCAAAATTGTATACTATGTTCTTAAAGAGTTTGTACTGGGTTTGCATGCCAAGGTTTTGGTACCAGGGGGTCTACCAGGGTGGCTCCTGCGAGAAGCTGCTAGAAGCCTTCCCCATGTCTGATAGAACCAATACCACGTGGTTCCAAGATTGATCCACCACTGGCCAAAGCCGAGGCCATCTGTGATGGTGGCAGTGCCTCTGGGATAACATATTTAAGGGGCGGGGGGGAAATTGCACAATGCCAGCTGTAACCTACAAGAGGAGTGAGAATTTGTGAGAGAAACAATCCTGCAGGCACCCAGGTCAGTGAAGGAGGGGAGGAGGCACTCGAGCAGGGATTCCTGTGGCCTGTGTTGAAGACTATGGTGGGGCAGGCTGTCCCTCTGCAGACCATGGCAGTCCACAGTGAAGCAGACATCCACCTGCAGCTCGTCAACTGCAGCTCATGGAACATCCCACACTAGAGCAGGTGGATACCTGCAGGAGGTTGCGACCCCGCAGGAGACCCACGCTGGAGCCGTTAGTGAAGAAATGCAGTCCATGGGAAGGACTCATATTGGAGAAGTTTGTGGAAAACTGTCTGCCATGGGAGGGACCCTACACTGGAGCAGGGGAAGAGCGTGAGGAGTCATCCCCTGAGGAAGAAGGAGTGGCAGCAACAATGTGTGACTGACTGACCACAATGCCCAGTCCCTGTCCCTCTGCACTGCTCAGGGGGAGGAGAGAGAGGAATCAGCGGTGAAGTTAAGACCGGAAAGAAGGGTATGGTGAGGGAAGGGTGTTTTAAAATTTAGTTTTCACTTGTCATTACCTTACTCTGATTTGATTTGTAATCAATTACATTATTTTTCCCCAAGCTGAATGTGTTTTGCCTGTGATGGCAACTGCTGAGTGATCTCCCTCTCCATATCTCAACCCACAAGCCTTTCATTATATTTTCTCTTCCCTGTCCAGCTGAGGTGGGAGCAATAGAGTAGCTTTAGCGTACACCTGGTGTCCATCCAGGTCAACCCACCACAGAATCCCATCATTACAGTCAATTAAGCATGTCCAAAGATGCCCACCAACACAGACTAGGAACTGGAGAGATAAAACCACACAGCTCCTCTCTGTTACTTAACTGATCTACAAATGTCAGATCAAGCTCTTGTTCTTCCAGCTGATGGGAAGAAAAATGGTCTAAACTAATTTTCATTTAAATTTCTTAATGCATTGCACCAGTTGTTTGTCACATCCTGACACACTGTCATGTTGTTTTACAACATGATGTATTGTAACGTGCTATGAAGTGAACATATTTCATTCAGAGAAATGCACTAATGCCTTTAGACACTTGAAGAGTAGACAGGTAGTTGCTTTATTTCTTAGCACCTGATCTAGATTTATTAGAACAGGTGGAAATGTAACATAAACTACCTGCTTTGCTTTCAGAGTATTCTGGAAAGCATCACCCTGTTCACCTCATGCACTCTAGAGGTACAGCTCACTCATACCCATCCTACTGAACGCCACAATGCCAGGCAGGGCATCAACTTTTTGCAATGTAAAGTCAAACAATTTCTGTTTAGAAGAATCAAGAAACAAACTCTCCTGAAGACTTTGTCAATTTTCTAACTCTTCTTCCTTCCTGGAACATGAGAAGATTTATTTCACTTGCACGAGCTCTTTATGAAGTGGAAGGAGTTAATCATATTTACAATGGCAGCGGTATATTATACTACAGAAATTGTCATCTGTTCATTAAAACAAACTTCAAGAGAAGTCCTTAAACTTTAAGGGAAGGAGCCCATATTTTTCCAAGAATCCCCAAATTAATCCTTGAAGTCCAGGGGAAACTATACAGCTGATCAATCTACAACCATCTACAATGATGGCCACGACGGGCTGCCCTGCCTCTCTCCCTGCTCACTCTTGCAAACAGCCCCTGCCCTTCACTTCTCCAGGGTTAGCTGCACACCATATTCCTTCAGTTTGCTGCTTTGATTAGAAGTGAAACTTTTTTTTTGCAGGGCACATATTTAGTAAGACCAACGGACAGATAAAATTCACTGTGAGATTGTACTAATGTTAAAACTACAGGAAAAGGAGGAGGAACGGGAAGGAAGAAGGACTATTCCTTTGTTGCTATCTGCTGCGGAAACTTAAATTCACATGCAGGAGACTGAAATTACATATGCTCTATCCTCAAGTACTACTAACAGAAAAAACATGCATTGTATGCATCACCTTCAACTTTAAAAAGTTCCTTTGTGAATGATAGTTCAACTTTCAGTCAATAAAAATTGTAGCTTTTTTCCATTTTCTGCAATTCAGTAACTGGACTCAGCTCTCATTGGCACTGTTCAGAAGAAAGCTGACAGGTATTGAAAGAATATTCCTTTACTCTTGCCACAAATACTATTTCAGACTCACAAATAGGAAAATAGGATTCCTAAAATACCCGCTGAGCTCTAACCATAGTCTGTGACAAGCAATAACATAAACAGCACTCCTTAATTTGTGCAGCCCACTACAGACCTTCCCACTTAATCCAGGAAGATTAATTACTGAACAGATAATTGATTAACAAGATCAGTTACATGTGGACCAGGGGATCTCTGGATCTCTAATGTTCACAGTTTCACTGAAGCAGATGACTTCAAGCTAGATATCAAAAAGATTTGCTTCAACGAACACCCACAGCCCTGCTAATGACAATGCTTACCAAGGTGCCCACTCAGTGGAAAGCTTCTGGAAGAGGTAGATAAAACACCCCATCGCGCTCCTCTTCCTAAAACCCTTACAGAGCAATCAATACTGAGTGGATTAATTGTGCTGATTGATATGACACAATATAACTTTGTATCTTGGAAACAATTTTGAGCTATACTGAAAGAGATACACCCCATGACTAAAAGGCCACTGCCTTAATCAGTGCATCCTGCTGGGCAGGAGATCAGTAGGAAATGCTAAAGGAGGACCTCTAAACGCAGGAGGAGAGACCTTCGAATTAACTTCACAGAGAAGCTAAAGAAATACCACCCACTGTCACGCCTCAAGCCAATCCTCTCAGCATACTACCTGTGCATCAGCATCTGTTCAGCTGCAGACCTGCCACGGGTTTACTGAGCAATAGGAAGCCAAGCCCTACACTGTGACCTCTCAGACCAGGGCCTTACTGGCACAGTCTGAAAACCATAGCAGTATAACCAGAAAAGTGAACTCTACCTCCCAGACACAATGGAAAGAATAACTCCGTCTCACACGGCTGTCCCTACCAATTCAGGAAGGCAGATTTCTTCAGCTGAGAGCACTTGACAGAGTTGCCAGCCACACGGACCGTGCAGACTACTAGTTTGGTGACATATTCTTGCCATCACCTGCAGAGATGCCGCTTCCCCAGCAGCAGCTGCAGAATTTGACTGTAGCTGACAGTCGACTGTAACATCTAATGGACTTGTGCAGAGCGTCTGAACGCCTAAGGACTTCTGTCATGTGTCAGTGCCGCTTATGTTAAGAGATCCATTAGGAGTGCAATGATCTAAAGAAAGGTCAGCTGTCACAACTAATGCCAGAAGTGTCACCTTTGCTTAAAACGATTTTGCACCAAACTCCCTAGCTAACTAGATGGCGCTGATATTCTTGTCTTGAAGCCAAAGACGTGTCACATTAGGTTGGCACACATGTACGGATGTCATTCGCTGTAGCAACACAAGCACTAAGCCTTTGTCGAAGGGCTCTTATCAAAGTCTGGTGGCAGTGTCAGCATCCCTGACACTTCTGTTGGGAAATGCTTGGACTTCTTTGGGCTTGCACTAAAGCTGAGCACTCCCTGCAGCTGAAGCAGCAAAGCACCACGAGAGGTATTTTGCAAGTTTTTAGGTAGAAAACAAGAAATCCTGCTTCTTTGGCTCTCATTGCTGAGTCTCCCATAAGAAACAATAGCTCTGCCCATACTCAGGACAGATGAGAAAGATGCAATAAACATAGCAAATTAAATCAGAAATAACTGCAAAAAAAAGCTAGCAGAGTTACAGTATGGAAAACAGGATTAGAAGCAAGGCAGAATCACCACGGTGGAATTACTGTTCTGGTGGATGGACTCGCATGCGTAAGGTAATCCGATTCAGCCGGAAGCTTGCTTCCCCAGGACAACGACTCCAGTGAAAACTGCTCTGAGGTTAGGAAAGTGCTAATGCAGAATTGATTTATCCTCAGCTAACAGAGCCAAGGTGTTAATGACAAAGCACGACTGCTGTGTTAAACTTGCAGGGTCAAATTCCAGCTTGACTGGTAGCAGTGCAAAAACTGCGACTGACCTCAGTGAGGCAGTTACGGCTTGATCAGTAACTGTTATACTCTTCAATATTACACATGTTATAAAAGCATTCATGTTTCATAGGCACCATGCAACTGTCTGCTATTATAAAATTCTGGCATTTTTGAATACCTGACATGCACCAAAATAATTAGCTTCAGGAGAGGTGAAGTTACTGTTTGTGCCTATTTACTGCTTTGTTTGGATCACAAAGGCAGCAACACTAACATTGCTCATCTATTTGACTAACAGCAAAATGAAGATTTAAATAAACTATTTTAATCCACAATAGTTGATTGTTAAGTAGCCAGGGAATGCTGACATATCATTTTCATATTTTCAGTCTTTTGAAATAATTCTGTAAACTATAAAAATAAATTCAAGACCAAGGTGCCTTGCCATAATGGACTGAGTCTGTACTGAGCTGTGCTGTTTTGTAATGGGGATTGAATACGGTTTACTCTTGTCAAAGTAGGCTTTGTGGCAGTGCGCTCCAGACAAGGGACCTTGACGTGCACTAATGAGTCTTCATCACCCAATTACTGGCTGAATGACGCTAGAACTCAGATTTTTCTTTACAGGAGTATCAAAGCAGGAAGCTGACCTGTAGTTTATCACTGATGCCACGTGGCAAAATTTTAACAAATAATTTTTTTTTTGTGATTCTCAGGCACAAGGAAGACCATATGCTGCGCCAAAACTGAAAACCTGGTTGGAACAAGGGTACAGAAACAGAAGTGAACAAAGAGAGCACAAGAAAAGGACGCTTGCTATTTTGCAGATATCTAGGTAACTCCACAGTGATTTGCAGGACTGTTCCCCCAGCCTCTTTAGCCCTGGTTTTCCTCTTTTTTTTTTATGCATGATGAAGGTAAAATGCGATTCAGGGTTACTACATTTAATAGGAAATATATTTAAGTAGTGAAGAAGTTTGGGTTTTAATCCCTGATTTGGTGGCTTTGAGACTATGAAATATGAAGTATCTTGTCCCTGGACATCAGAAAAGAGGTCTGTGTCTTGATGCATGCCAAGAAAGAAACTGAATGACCACATCTTCCCAAAAGCAGTGGGCTCAGGTACAGGAAAAGAAACTCCAAACAGTTTTATTCCTATGGAAGTAACTATTTTGGGCAGAAATTTTGTCCCTTGTGCTCTGAACTATGCAATTAGACAGTATGTTCTAGCAAAGCTGGACAGCCCAGTAAAACCAGACTGCTTGTCTCTACTCTTAGGGACAGAAATTTCACTGCTTTGAGAGAGAGTATAAGTCACAGAATCATGGAATCTTCACGGCTGGAAAGGACCTCTGAGATCATCAAGTCCAACCATACACACACACAAAAAACCCCTACAAGCATCCACTAGAGCCTGCCCTGAAGTGCCACATCCACATGTTTCTTAAATACCTCTCTAGGCAGGCTGTTCCAGTGCCTGACCACTCTTTCAGTCAAGTAATTCTTCCTAATATCTAATCTAAACCTCCCCTGCTGCAACATCAGACCATTTCCTCTGGTCCTGTCATTATTTACTGGGGAGAAGAGGCCAACACACATCTCTCCACAACCTCGTTTCAGGCAGTCATAGAGGGCAAGGAGGTCTCCCCTCAGCTTCCTCTTCTCCAATCTAAACACGCCCAGTTCCCTCAGCCTCTCCTCATATTATTTGTTCTCTAGACCCCCCACCAGCCTGGTGGCTCTCCTCTGGTTAGATTGATGGGCCAAGGCCAATTCTGTGAGATTCAATAAGGCCAAGTGTCTGGTCCTTCATTTTGGACACAACAACCCCAAGCAATGCTACAGGCTTGGGGAAGAGTGGCCAGAGCTGCCCAGCAGAGAAGGACCTGGGGTGTTGGTGGAGCCAAGAAGGCCAACAGCATCCTGGCTTGTACTAGGAATAGTGTGGCCAGAAGGAGTAGGAAAGTGATGGTGCTTCTGTACTCAGCACTGGTGAAGCCTCACCTCGAGTGTTGTATTCAGTTCTGAGCCCCCCACTACAAGAAGGAAGTCTGTCAAAGTGAACGTAAAAAAAAAAATAAAGAAAAAATAATAAAAAAAATCACTCAAACCTATAGAAAATAAAGGCACAGGTAGAAAGTTTTGTGCTTCTAAATTTTTGGCTGTTTTCCTACTACCGAGGGGNTTTCGCTTTTTTCCTACTCCCGAGGGGAAAAACAAAAAAAAAAAAAAAAAACAAAAAACCACAAACAAACAAAAAAAAACACCAAACCACAAACAAAATTAAAATAAAATCTCCAGTTTCATGCACTCTAATTTGCTACTAAACTCATTAAATATCAACCTCTTCCACACATACAACTCTTCTACATTAAAGAAAAAAATAGTGCAGTTGCTCAAAAGTGGTGGTATTTGATGATTTTTGCTACTGAAAGCAGATATTTCATGAAACAGTCCAAAAAGCATCCTGTGAAAGTTGGCAATTCTTATTGAATTCTGTAATGCTTTTTCAAAAGGCAAATTTCAGTGACAGAAATCAATGTTTCTGAAGGTGGATCATTAAGGACTAGAAAATGTCCATAAACGATCCGGAAAAAGAGATGAATAGTGAAAAGACAAAGTTTGCAGGTGGTACAAAATCATTCAGTATAATCAAATCTAAAGTGGACTATGAACTATTGCATAAGGAACTTGCAGTATAAGCAACTGGATGATAAAATGGTAGATGAAATCCAGTTTTGCTGAAGAAAGAATTGCATGCTGGGAAAAAATATTTATACTCACAAATTGATAAGCTCTACATGAACAATTGCCATTCAGCAGATGGATGCCGGAGCCTTCTGTTAGTTCCCAATGAGAACCAGATCAATCCTCAACAGTTATCAAAGTGGCTAGTAAAATATCAGGAATTATTAGGGTTTAAAGAAAAAACATAAAACACGATTAATGCACCTGAGCAAGGTAAAAGAGGACAGTTTCCAAAAGAGCACACGTGCTGTTACGGGGGAGAGGTCTAGTACTAAGCTTGGGTCCTAGGCAGAAGCAGATGAGAGCAGAAATATTGCTTTATACACGTCCTGCTGCCTATATCCCTTTCCCAAACAACTTCTTGTTATTCTTTTCACTTTTCACTGCTGGGAGAAGGACCTGGGGCAATATGGACCCTTCCCTCCCAGGTATGGCCAGTGCCACGGAATGACAGAAACATCAAAATGTGTCAGCAAAATGTGGAAAGTGGAAGCCCGCTGTCTGTAGTTCAAAGCCACCAAAGAAGCCTGTTCTGAATTGAGTGGAAGGTACAGGTGTTTGGCACTTCTGAAATGAAAACATCACTTTTGCATTGCTACCAAAATGTGTCTTGTTGGAGGCGCAGGACAGGAGCAGTTTGTCTTTTCAGCTCTTCAGAGATATACATTCGAATATGTTTATGTTTGAAGTTACTGGAAGTGGAAAACAAAATTTCATTCTTGATTGATTTTTTTCAGCAGATGGAAATGCTCATTTACTTGTTTTTTAGTATTTGACCTTTTTATTTCATTTGGTTAATCTTCATGATGATGAAATAGCATTCATGATATTCACACAGAGTAACTGTTGAAGGCTAGAGTGCAAATGCTGATTTTTCTACAATGTTCTGCTGCTGTGGACACCCTAGGAATGAAATCAGATTGAAAAAGAGCCTCGGCTTCTGGTACTTTTGAGATACTGATTAAATTTAGTTTCCTTGTAGCCCATGATTAGTCAGGGAACAGGGAGTGTCTGTGCAAGACATCTATGGATATCTATCTTTTGGACCATGCCAGAGCTGCTGAAGCTGAACACAAAAAGAAAAACCCTTGAGATAATAATATCCTTGATGAATGTTATCAAATTCTTCAGGTTATATGAAGATTGTCGGCTCTCCCAACAGTGTAACAGTTTCATGAACTTCTCGTGGGACAGAGTATGAAGGACAGATCATTCCCACTGCTGGTAACAACGAGGCTGCAGCCCCGTCCTCCACACTGTCAACTTCCTCTGATGCTGTTTTTGCCTGGTCTCAGGCTGACTTCACACATGTGTCTAAACACCCAGACTGTTCCTGCCTACTGCCTGAATTTCCAAGTCATTCTGTGTACCTTTGAAGGATGAAGGATGTGTCCTACTTTGAACCTGGGAAGACTTCAACCTGAAAATGGCAAATTTTGCTTGAAGGTGAAAAGCTCCCATAATAAGAAGCAGTTGAATGATGTGTAGTAACAGAGGCACCACTTCTAAAAGCTAATTTGCAACAGATGCAGATTTTCATAAAGGTCCTCCATTTTGCTGGCAGCTGCATCACTCAACAATCTACTATTAGTAAGCAGTTCCACAGTTCTGGGAAGAACCATCATCCCAGCTGGCTGTGTGGGTGTGTATGACCCTGATATCACCCTGATTTGTCCCATGGTATAAAGATTTCCTTCATAATAATAACCATTAAAATCCTTACTTCAAAGACAGATTTGGCCCACATAGCAAAGGTTATCAGCCTGAAAAGAGAAAGGTCACTCCAATCTCATTTAAACTGAGTTTCCTCATTGGTTATCTGGCAACTTCTGGTACCCCACAGTGATAGAACTTTAAGTCCTAAAGATCTTGTGCCATTTTTGGGGAGTTTTCCTGCGGCCTTTTGTGAAGAAATCAGCTTGATTTCAGAGGAAACAATTCTCTTTGATGCCTCTGCCCACAGAAAGGACAAAAACCAGGTTGCAGGACTTTCGTGCCTTCATTACCTCTTTATGCAAAAGGTCAAAAATGCTGCCAAAACATCAGTTGTCTCAGCTGGCCCTTGGAACCCCCTTGCTGAGCTGAATAATGCTTCCAGTCAAGAAATATCAAGCACAGCGCCTGGATCTCCATGCAAACTCTCAGATCATTGCCTGGAACAGTTACAGTAGTATAGTCACCACCTGCCCATTTACTCTGCCTGATGCTGCTGCTCGCTCGTGGTATGCACAGTGTGGAGGTCCCACTTCAGGCATGCACCATGATGAGATCGAGCCCTCCCACCCACCTTTTTCTTTTGGAACAGCACAGCTCTGGGATTCATTAAACCAAACTTGTGGGGTGGTTTAGACCCATCAGGCAAGGAGGAGGCATAAGAAGTGGGTGGGGAGGGAAAGGACCAAGAGACAGAGTTCCTTAGGGATCAACATGTTTAATGATCTCTTCAAACCATCACAAACCTTATTTACTAAGCCCCATAGGTCCTCATTAAATTTCTTTGTCAAAATACTTGCTTTTATAAATTCACGCAGGAGTATGTCATTCTGCAATTCAACCAGCCAGAATGCCAGCGGGGCACTGAGCAACTGCTGAGATTTTATTGGCACCCACTTTTAAGCACCTTTTGGTCAGCAGCTCTGCTCTACTCCTGTGAACAACCACCATATAATAACACAACTACTAAGGTTAAATTTCCTTAGTTCCTTTTTTCTCAACTACTTAGCAAATCAATCCATTTTGAAGGACCTCAGTTCATACACAAGAGGAGAACAATTACATGCCACAGTAGTCTGGCAGAATGGAGTCAGGCACGGTTGGGGTATAAAATTACCTTCTGCACTTTCAAAACACCAGAAAGAAATAAGCAAGAGAAATCCAGCAGAAAGTGATATTTTATATAGGCAGATGCACGTATCAACCACTTCTGTTTTGTATCCACTATAAACTTGCCAGGGGTGCAACTCTATTTCATTGCCCAGGTCAGTGACAGAGGTGTTAGACAGCACTTGACCCAGTACCTGTCCCTGGGGTGCGCAGCTGGTGCCTGGCCTCCAACTGGACTTTGTGCTGCTGATCATAACTGTTCAATCTGCACAGTTCAGCCAGTTTTCCATCCACATCACTGTCCACGTTTCATCTGTTTGTTAATTAGGATGTCAAGGGAGACAATGTTAAAAGTCTTGTTAAATGTCTAGATAGACAACATCCATTGAGCTGCTTGTTTCATTGTAGAAGGCTATAAGGTTGACCAGAAATTATTTCCCTTCGTAAATCCATACTGACTACTCCCAACTGTCATTTGCTTAAGTGCACCCTCACCCCACCTTCCTCCAGCAAGGATAAGTCTTCCTTGCTCCAGATTTTCACACCGATCTCAGGGCCCTAGGTTTCCTGAAGGTAAACCTTAAGAGCAAGGACCAAGGTGAAGACAGTGTTGAGAACTCTCAGCCTTTCCCATGTGCTTTACCATCAGGTCCCTAGGTGGATTTGGCCCTCTTTGATTAAGAACAACCAGCAAAATGTTGCTGCGATGGTTCAGCAATGAATTTGTCTTCCTTCAGCCACCACAGTAACTTAAACTTCAGGGTGGCTATGAACTCCATGTGGACAGGACATCCTTGAACACAGACTGTTGCAAACGCTGACCTCTAGTGCATTTATTTTTGTACTGAAGAGAACATCTAGGAAGGCCCACACACTTGATACTTGACAAGGACATGCTAACTGCTTGGGTTGATTGGAGTCCCTTCTCTAAACCAACTGGACAACAGACAAGCAGAGCACCTGAACTGCATGCTGCCCTTGAGACATGAATCATATTGATGGGGCAAAAGTACAACAAAAGCTTTTGCTTTTGTCTTTATATCCTCATTCTGTCCTGAAATAGCATGGAGGCTAAGTAGGAACAGAAAAAAAGGGAAGAGAAAGTCAGGCTTTATGTTCAGCTACTTCTTGATGAAGGCAGTAGATGCACCGCTTTCAGCATACTCACTCCGAATTTATTCCAGGAAAACAGGGTAGTGGGTGAAGCTTTTTAAATAGAAGTTACGTCTGGGTCTGTGTAAAGCAGGTCCTCTGAGCAGAAGCAGCTGTAATGCATGAAATTCCACAGTGAGCCCTCAGGTTTCCCACCAACACCTCTGACACTTCGTACAGCTGGAAAGGCAGGCAGTGAAATGCAGTTGCCACAAAGAGACAGACAGGGATTCCCCCAGTATTTGGGAGCCTAAGGCGGGGCACAGAACCAGCTGAAAGGTTAGGCAGTTCCCTTACAATAAATAAGCGACATTATCCAGCGCTGAGAAAGTGCATGGTGCAGGCACACGGTGCTCAAGGCTGGTTTTTTGTTTGTATTCACACAATACCAGAAATTAAATACGAAGGCATGTTTTAGCTGTTTGTCTGTATTACAGAAACTGTTAATGAAGTTTTTAAGTAAAAAAATAAAAAAAAATTAAAAAGTCCGACTGTCTTCTGATACTATTCTCTTCTATATGCACCCCCTCTCCCCAGCACACTTATCTAATCAATCCTGATCTGTCAGTCTAGTGCACATAATTTTGTCTTCAGGGTGCATTCCTCTCAGTGAGGCGTCAGAGGCTCATCTATACAGAAAACAAACTGATGGAAGCCACGTGTTTTAAAAACCATCTACTCACATGCTTCTTCAAAAGCCCAAGATACTAAAATGCACGAAAAAATTGATATAGTACCAAAAATCAACTCTAATATATGTTTGACTCATCTGTTGCTTTTAATTGAATGGTCTGTATCTTCAAGCAATCTCATTATTTTCCCAAGAGCAGGGAAGCTAAATGAAAGCAAACTTCGTTAACCCCTGACCATGAAAATCAATAATTTTCAATAAAATTTAAGCTGATTTGTTTCCAGAGGATCTCACATCTTGACTCTCGTATCATGTGCTCCAGAGTTAATCAGCTATGGGATATTACGTTTTTGCCAACTTAGCTACAAAACCTTTAATTTCACCTAAAACTACAGGAATCCTTGCACATATGTGGAAGGCAGATACTCTGGAGATCATGTGGTGGTATGAGCAAACAGTACCCAACTTGCCCTGTATTCACAGCTACTCTAGAGTGGCAGTGCAAACACTTCAAAGAGCACTACTCTTATTTTTAGTTCTGTTTTGGGTCATCGATCCTTCTTCAACCATAGAATTGATTTCTACAAGTCCATGTTGCACGCTTTCTCTCACTGAATTCTGCAACCACTGAATGCAAAAGTACATTCCTGTTTTAAATAAAAATGCCAACCTTTCCAGCACAACACGAGGAAAAGCTGAATATGGGCTTGTTCCTGTGGATGCACCAAAAGCAAAGGGTGAAACAAATGCTTAATATTTATTCTAACTCACCTTCTACCAACAAGAAACAGCAGCAGCTGAGGTACTCTGCTAATAAAGTGCTTAAGCTATTAGATTCCTCCAAGTCCTAGGCAGAGGATATTTGTATAGATCCTTGCTATACAACAAGAGGAAATCCATTCCTTACCTCAGTGGAGCATAAAATACAGAAATTTCTGAACAGAGGTTGGTGTTCTGCAGAAAGAGCAAATATAACATTGCTGGAGCGTGGCAAACACTGATAAGAAAAACAGATCAGTGAAGGGAAGAATCAAGCAGTCCCCCCAAACACAATACACAAATCCCCACTGGAATTCTACCAAGTTTAAGGGAACAACACCAGCTTACAACAGCGCTATCACCACAAATACAAAATGTGATCTTTCTAATTCCTGCGCTAGGCTGGACACTAGATAAGGTTTCATAAACAAAAATTATGAAGAAAAATATTAGCAATAAGGACATTTCCAGGTCACTTGAGGATCAAGACCCTCCAAATGGCGCTCTCTGAGAAGGAAGCCCCTGGAAATTTGCCAGACACATCAAGAAAAAAAAAAAAGTAATTGGGGAGGGGTAAAAAAAAATCAAAACAAAATAAATAAGGCTCAGTGGAACATCATAACGGCTCTCAGCGAACACATTGTGCACTTGCACAGCCAGTCTAACACATTGAATGACTGAGTATTCAAAATCCAGCCTCAAGATTTGCAGGCACTGGCAGGTCTGAAAGCAGTAAGCTCAAAATGGGAAACCTCCACATCACATGGTCAGACACAGAGTCATGGTGTCCCCAGAGCAATGCCTTTTCTGGATGTATTAAAAACCTTACACAGGAACCAAAGAAGTTAAAGCAGCAATCAGAAAGTTCACTTTCTGAAGACATTTTTATGGAAATGACAAAAGCATTGATAGCATTTAGGGTTTGCTCCTCTCCAGGCACAAACTCCCACCACCCTTCAGGAGTACAAGAGTAAGGCCAAGACAGCCAGCCCCAGCCTTCCTCCTCTGGATGGAAGACAACTCCTTGACTACTTCAGCTTTGGCTGCTCTACTCAGAGCTCAGCAGGAGACAATGAATGTGATATTGTGGCAAAAGAAAGGTCTTGCCATAGAAACTGCACCAAAATGCCCATTTCCATTACAATTCCATTCACACCAGCCAGCCTTTACTAGACAAGCTGCTTTATCTCCACTGAATTCCTTCTGCCAAAGGAGTCCCTCACCTAACTTACACTTTTCTTTAAGCAAGACACTTCCTCGGGTTAATCATCCCAGTAAGAATATTTCTTTTGCTGACTTGGAGAACTTTGGAGGAAGAAAAACAAATAAATTAAATTAAAGGTCAGGGAAAGTTGCAACCACCTCACAGCAAATTCCTCCAAGCCCAGCTGAGTATTTTGCTGAACGTTAATGAGAAACAATCAGCTGGCTACTCTGACAGCTCAGTTTAGGGAGTAAAACACTGACTATCGTGTAGCTGGATAATGTAGACAGCAAATGTTACACGATGAGATCCCACTTTTGGTGACTCAGCACAAGAGACTTGGGAAAGTGCACAGCTTGCAGAATGGCAGGGAAGCCACACCCCAGCTCAACTTTCTGAAAGTCATAAAGAAGCTGACAAGAAATCCCATTTCTCACTGTTTTCAAGTTGAATTTGTCAAAAAAGTAAGATTACACATGCTAAAAATTGTGATGAAGGAGTATCCAACAGGAAGGATCACTGACCTTCCGTAGCAAAGAGTAAATATTTATCATTAGGCAGAAGAAAGCAATGAACTCTCCGAACTAAAATTAAATACAGTTGACCACTGTGCAATATTAGATGAGAAAAATCAAAGATATAAGACCTTAAATTTAGATTGGATGTAAGATTTTTCTACTGTTAGATGAAAAATTCAAAGAAAAGTTCAGTTGGATTTGCCATCAATCTGATCTCTACAAATGAAAAGAAAAGGCTGCATTTTTCAAGAAAAGGATAGGAATGCTTATCAAAAATATGCTGCATAGCAGGAAAAAAATGATCAGTATTTTGGACCTGGATTTCTTGTTCCTCTTCCAAAAGAGCACAACACATGGAGTCACCCAAAGGACAACAGGTTCTTGTTTCCTTCTAGATACCATGAATACCGGTAATTGCATTCCAGCTTCCTGCTAATTTTTCATCTAAGGCTTCTCATTTTTCAGATTTGGAATGAAAACACTCTCAACACCAGGCAGTGTAGCATATTGAATACTCACATCAAGTCAAATCAAGCCAACTGACCTCCCATCATTTTCCCAAATGCTTGTGATGTTTTCATCGCAGTGTCCCCGATAGGATTGTTACTGCAAGATTCATAACAACTGACTGAAAACTTTGGCAATGGAGCAGTGATTGCATAGCAATTACTCTACAAATGTTATCCATAAACGCTCCAATATTACAGGAAGCACTTTGCTTATGCTGTGGTTGAGAAACTCGGGGGATATCAAATAATTTTCCCCCACTGACAGCTATATCTGCTGCTTAGCAGAAAACAGCTTTCAGTCTGGAAAGTAGAGGCACTTGTCTACCTGATCACTGTAAATCAAACAGATCTGTGGTTTTTCTTCCAAAACTTTTGCTGAAGGGACCCTATGGGCAAAGTGAATTATTGAGAAGTCAGTCTAGAGTTTACAGCAGGAATGCTATCACCTGAATGTCTGGAATCTACCTT
This sequence comes from Thinocorus orbignyianus, assembly GCA_013400375.1. Lineage (NCBI taxonomy): Eukaryota > Metazoa > Chordata > Aves > Ciconiiformes > Thinocoridae > Thinocorus > Thinocorus orbignyianus. The sequence continues at coordinate 1,666,130 of VXBW01007282.1, read as the reverse complement.
CATCTGTATACCAAGTGATACAAAGTTTAGCATAATATATTTATGTTTCTAAACCATTTGACAAGCTATATCCATCTAAGCTGTAGCGCTGTTACACTCAATTTTGGAGAAGTCAGGTCAAACCACAACGTTGAGCAGCAATAAAAATAATCATGTAGGTTTTGCCTGATCTAGTGCAGTGTGCACAAGCCAAGGTTTTCAGCAGTGAGTAATAACTTCAGAGCCTTCTTTTTTTGATAGCCAATGTCATGTGCTTACATGAGACCCCTTTTCAAAGGCTGGTATGTATCATTCACTTGCTTTTTAAAGTGCATCCTGCACATGCTTATACATCCACTCTAAATTTGGTTATCCATTTTTAAATACCCTTCTGAAACTCTTTTTCCAAAGTAATTGTATAAACTTGTGCAGTCTAAAACAGTAACCAAAGCACTGTCTGTCTTTAATGGACATCACAGACCAGACTTTATTAAGAAATACAGCTAAAGACAAGAATTTCAAAGTGCTAGTCACCCAATGAGAAAAGATCTTTTTTCTTCCTCTTTTAAAGTCATACCCGTTCTGTAATAATTTGAACCCACTGAAAGTAATTTTTCTGGTTCCTTAGGCAAACTGATAAATTGCTCGTATGATCACGCCTGCATAACCAGCTGGTTAGACCCAAAGGGCTTGGCAGCGATGCTGCCATGAGCACAAACCTGGCCAACCGTATTGCCATCCCATAGGCACTGGGAGCTTGTTCAAACCTTTATTTTCTGTGTTGCTCTGCAAATTTAACTTGGAGCTTTTAGAACCAGGTTTACCAGTACAAACTCCTTACCAAATAAAATATTCCTGAAAGTGCTCATTGCGAACTAAGGCTTTTGAAGACAGTTCCTACCCTCAGTTATACACACAAAGACAAGAGATGCTGAATCTTGCAAAGTTGAATTTGGACAGTCAAACACCAGAGACTTTCAGGCATTTCCCTACAAAGAGCGGGAGTTTAAGGTGGGTGAAATGAACCTTCATTTAGCAGGATCCCGGCATGACCCTTACTGAGTTCATTAGAAACTAAGCACGGCACACTTGGCTATCTCCTTAAATGCCCTAAATATTTTGTAATGATGGAAGCGGATTTTTTTTTTAACACACCCTCTGAGCTTTAAAATACCCCATTTACATTTTACTTGCTTTATTTATTTATTTCTTTATTTTAAGTCCCCAGGATCAGCTCACAGAGGTTTTCCATGTGTCTTAGGTATTTCTTAATATTAGAAGAATTGTCAAAAGTGGTAATTCCATGGCAATAGTATTAATAAAGGAATTGATCTGTTTTCTTCCCATGTCATCTCAGAAAACCAGCTGGTTTAGTGCTGCTTGTTTTATTATTGTGATATTGGTGAAGAAGATTTAAGGAACTAAAAATGCACCTGTGCCTGTGTAGCACAATACAGCAAAGTTGTGTATTAATGTCAGCGTGGCTCAGTAGTAGCCCGTCCAAAATTAGCTTCATTTAATTTTAAAGAGCAAAGCAGCTGGGCATTTGTATTATGACACCAATCTTCCTTACTGCTTGCAAAGAGTCTACTCTACATAATGTCAGCTTATTAGCTTTAAAAAAATATACACACAGAAATTTGTGATTTTCTACAGAAAAAAAAAGCCCTGAATATAGTTCTTCCTATTTTAACAATTTCTAAAATGCAAGAGGATTGTTTTTGCAACAGGGAAGCAACTCAGGAAAGCATTAAACTTGTGCTCGAAGTGTAATCCCTTCCAGTATAGTAATTAAGGTGTTTAAGTGATTTGTTCAATGGGGGTGGACATCCAATTAGAACACAAGAGCACAAATCATGAGAGTTGTGATTTTCAATTGAAAGTAAAATCAAAACCAAGGGATTTTTCCTTCGAAACTTCACATAAAAATACAAATTTATTAGATCTCGTTTAAAGTTATTGAAGACTATCAAAAGAACATTATTCCAGCCTTGATTCAAAACCGTGGGGTGCACTATCAGCATAATTAAAATGAAAGTATCTTGAGCTATTTTCCTTTCTTGCTTCCATATTATTGTCTAATTGTTCAGAATGTCTGTTTGTTATGGAGGCAAAGTAATTAAGCACAGCACGTTGCAACAAGGGGGATCATAAAGCCAGAGTTGGCTACATTACCAACACAGATAGCAGCATAGCAAAACATTAAGGAAAGGATCAGAATTGTAATTGAAAATAATTGGATGATCCAGTTCATTTGGCTGACATCAGGACCATTTGTGCACTTCAGTGCTCTTTAGCCCTGGATGCTCCCTGTTCACCTGTGCTTTTAAAACTGGATATTTTCAAGGGAAGCTCTGGAGCAATGTTAAAGATCTGCCTGCAGTACCTGTAGCTTCTTAGAAGGCTAGAATGGTCTGATATTTAGGTTACTACCTCCAAAAGAATGGTTCATACTAAATTATTCTGACGAAGCCAAATCGAGCACCCCTTCAAATTAATGCAGGTATTTCCTTTCTCATTAGTAGATGAGGATCGAGATGTCCAGGCAGAGCTGCTCTCCTTAGAAGGGTTAGGACAGTTACTTACCTAAATAAAGAAAGAATATTTGGTTCCATGTACTTTTCGTTAATGTAACAAGCTAAGGCCTGTTTGAGAAGCAAGTTTAAGTTTAAGGTTTTTTTTTTCAAAAAAACAAAAACAAAAACAAAAAACCACGCTTGTTTCTGCTACTCAGAAACCCAAGCACCTCGGATATCTCCAGCTCTCAGCAAGTTGTGACTGCACAACTCTAATTTTGTACGTCACAACTTGGCAAAATCAAAACTCACCATTCAGCAGAACCCAAATTTGCGACTCGGCAATATGGAAACAGCAGAGTCACAACTTCCAAAATTACTGAGTCGTACAGCCATCAAAAGAGCCTATCACTTCCTAATCTTCTCACAAAATTGATAGCTTAACACAGAGAGAGATGTAGCTGTTCACAGAAAACCCTTCACAATTCTGGAGAAACAGAGTTCCATCACTTTCAAACTAATGCCACTAGGCAGAGTAGAGCCCTGGGAAACAGGAAACTAAGATGCAAGTTTAATTAAAAGAGTTGTGCACACAGGAGACTTAGAGGGCAACATAAGTCTCTTCAGCAATGCAAATAATTGTGTCCATAACTGACATTTTTAGTTAAAACATAGCAAAAGGCCAGTGAGACAAGAATGGGTGATAAATGAATAGCCTGGGACTAAGTCAGGGTATACCAGGGGAAAAGATAAAATAGGAAAGGAAAAAAGACAAGGCGAAGGGAGTTTCCAAATTAATTTTTTTTACAGTCTGAACTCACGCTCTGCAGAACCTACACCCAAAAAAACCCCAAAACCAACCAACCAACCAACCAACCAAACAAAAAAACCCCAAACAACTGCTTGAGGGGTTTCTAAAAACCATTCTGATGACAATTTGAGGGCTGTTGGGTGACCAGGTTTGAAAACTGAACCTGGCATGACTTGTTCTAACAGCTTTGGCACGACGTCTACCTCCAAAAGATGCTGTTTCTGCCGCCTGCCCCACTCAGGCAGGGCACCGCAGCACGGGGCATGTGGGAGAGGTCATTAGTGGGGGCCCTGGAGCAATTAAGTCACAGCTGCTGACCCTTCCCCAAAGTCAGCTTGTCAATCTGCAGTGCTCTCCTGAAATCTCAAGTACCATTTATTACCAAATAATTTACGCAGTTTCCTAGCAAACTGTCTGTACAGATTGTGTTTATAAAATGAACTCTCCCACATGGACGGTTTTAACACCCCCATGGGATCTCTTCAAACCAACAGCCTTCTACAGTCACACAAAGGTCAAATTAAGGTTAAGTCAGAGCACTTACATTCAATGAAATAGTATGCTGATTCAAACGCCCTTGACTGAAATTATTCATCAGCCATGAGAGTGGCAGCCTTCTCTAATTGGCGCAGAAGCAGACCAGGACCAGCAAGCTCCTGGCTTTAAATCTGAGCTCCATTAAACCTCTTCTCAGTCCTTCAAACCTTGAAAAATTTGGAGATGCTCCCTTCAAGAAAGACAATATGAATTACCCTCTGCCCTGGTTGGGAAAAGCATATCCTGATCCCTGGTACCAATTCTAAAGACAGAACTTGACTCAACAGAGACCACAGCTGCTGAGACCTGCTGTCAGCTGACAGGGAGAAGCATAAAGCTCTTCAGTGAGAGTTTTAATGCCTTCTATAGGTTTTATTAGGTAACAGGATGGGTTGGAGAGGGCAGAGCAGGGAGCCAGGAGGCATGAGGGGATTCGGAGCAGAGCAGTGGAGAGGAGCCACAGGAGTAGGGACAAAGGAGGCACCTGTAGGTCACAGCAGGGACAGTCACCCCTCAGTTGCACCAAGTGCCACCACCACTGCTTGTGCCTGGCTGTGACACCAAGCAACAGACACTGCAGCTTTCCATACCAGGACAATGCCACAGAAACATCAGTTCTGCAACAGCCTCGGGCAAAAGGATCAGAGCTCCCTGTAATGGCTATGCTCCAGTGATGCTGAAGTTTCACATATGTCACAAGGTATTTCTGATACCACAACCAACACACACAGCTGCTCCCAACTGGACTTTCAAGCTTGGAGGTCAGGCCAGCTGCAAGGTATCACCCCAGAGCTGTGATGCAAGACTCCTGCTCTGGTGACATGAAACTCAGCACCATCTCCACAGATAGAATGGACTCAAAAACCCTTGGAAGTATCATTTGTCTACTAAATCAAGCATTTACACATAATTCTGGAGTTTTCTATCTCAGCTCTAATTTCTTTTCTAAAAAACATCTCACATGTTTTAAAGTTTCTGATATTTGGTGGGAAAAATCAATTATTGCTTAGTATTTCTTCATTGTTGTTGCTACTCTATAAATGTACGTTCTTTTGAGCTTCAGACAGATTAGACATCCCCAGGCTCTGGCTGAAGTATCCATCAGACACAATGCAGTTAGTTTTTTTATTTTTTCTAACAGCTTATCCATATTTTTCAGTCCTAATGGGCAAGCAAATATGCAAGACTCCTCCATTTTAACCTTCCTTTTTTGGGGACAGAATTTTTAAAAATATTTTTAAGGAAAGTAATTAAGCTTACTGGAATCCTCACCGTTCCTTTCACCTCAGCCAAGACATGATCATTACAGATGGAATAGCCAAACTCCCTAACTTTGCATGAATACAGAAGAATATCTCTTTCCTTAGGCTCTACATCTGTGGAATGGTAGCATGAGATCTTGAGGTTGGTAGCAACCACTTGGATCTTTCAGTTCATCTTCCTGTCTTTTTTCATTGTCTTATCTGGTCTAGCTTTAAACGTGCCAGACGCTGAACTACTGCTGTTTGCCCAAGGAGATCATATCATAACACACTACATCTCACTAAGTCTGGCTTATACTTTAACCAAGTTTTCCTTTCTTTCGTTACATTACTCTCCCTTATACTTTCTACCTCTAAATAATTCTTTCCTCCCGAACTTCACTGTCTCCCACCACTTAATCATTCTTTACTTGAGTATCACACTGTACAATCTTAACTTTTCTATGTAATTACATTTATCTGCGTTTTATTGCTCTTTTCTGAGTTCTTTAGCAGGAATATGGTAACAAACATGGAAGGAGGTGTCTGAAATTAGAGGTGCTCTGCAAATAACAGTGCCTCACTGGTAGAGTGCAGTAAAACTTAAAAGGCAACAAGAATTCAGAATAAAAGGAGTTCTAAAGAGTTTAGTTTTAATATAAAAAGACAGTGGATTTATATTAGAAGACTTTGATTCAAAATTTCTTGGAGGAGTATCAGTTTAGACAAGTCTTTTAAGTAAGAAATATTTCCCATGTCCAGTACAGAATCTGCAGTCAAATCAGACAGATTTAACCACCCTAAAGTGGCCAAAGGCTGGTTTTCCACATTTGAAAATCTGCTTCAGATCAGAACTCCACTCAAATGAGATGTGGCATTTACACCTCACAAAAAATACATCTCTATCTTCTAATGGGATTTTTTTATTTAATTGATATAAACATTCCTTGATCCAGCAGCGGGATGTATTGTACCCCAACACACTGCCCAGCTAAGGGAATACTTGAATTCATCTCTCTGCTCTGAATCAAGCAGACCCACAGCCTGGACCCAAACATCAAATGAGCATCTACCCTGACCAGATCCTTGGGTATTCTGGGGCGAGACTTCGTACAACAGAAAAAGGTGTGAGTTAAGATCAATGAGACTAAGCACAAAGCTCTGGTGTCAGAGAGAGGCCCCGCTGCTCGGGGCTGGCTGCATCTGGAGCTATGTGAATAATAACATGGGGAGAGATTGCTCCTAAAGCAGACCTTAATAGATCACTACTCCAAAGAGCTCATAGTGCTGTTGTGTCCCCTAAAGCTGCTGGAATTAACACAAGATTTCAAGACTTCTGTGATAACAGTATCAGCAAATTCATCCTGAGGGCCTTTTTCTGTTAGACTCAACAACTACAGGTTCTAAGTGTTTCCTTAAGAGGAAGCCTGCAATTAGTAAAAATAACCCCAAATCCCATGTTATTTATTGTTCATTTTTAGTTGACCAAGGTGCAGAAATTATAACATATGCTTTCAGTGACTAATTGCCAAAAATAAAAAGTAAAATGAATATTAAAGAACACTCTATAAGCCGTTGGCAAACACTTTAAGACAATAAACCCTGAAAAGCCAGAAACAGACTGTAGTAAGTTCTCCTGCTCTCCCAAGAAAAAAAAATGCTGAAATCTCTGCTAATAGTTTAGTAATGTCTACTTTGAATCCTATTACTAGCAAAATTAGTGCCCTTTCCAAAGAACAGAATACTTTTTTCTTTGCTTTAGTTTTTTTCACCCTCTTCAGTTTGGGTGACAGCCCACACTATCACAGCTACTTTGGCTACATTAGCTCACTCATGTAATGTCAGCTCCTGTTAGCACCAGGCAGTGGAAGAAAACTCATGACACGATGTAATACTACATGGTCCTGCTGAATATAATGCAAGTTGTCAGAGGATTGTAGTGCTACTCTTTAAAGGGAAGAAGGAAGATCTATTTCTGAATGTAGTTAGTGAGGAGTATGGTTTAAATGTCTCAGAAGTTTATCCTTCAATAGTTCCCAAGAAACCAGACTCTTCATCGTCTATAGGAAGAAAAATGAAGACCATAAAAGTTTGTCTCTCATATTTCTCTCTTGCTCTCACCAAACCAACACCAAACCAAACACACTTTTCCTACTTTCATCCAGATCCATCATCTTCTTACAAGAAATTCCAGTTCCTAGCATCAGGAGTATGACAGGTTCAAATGAGAAAATTCCATGAAGTTTTCCATCTAGGGTCCTCAACTCAACAACTATCCCTCACAAGGACTGTGTGTAAGACAGAGGCTCAGCCACTGGTTGCTTTTCACAAGACAATATCTATTTCACCCTGCAGCGAGCTACATACCAAGAAACAAAAAGAAAGCAGTCTAAGGAGCAGCCCCTCAGCTTCTCTCTACAGGGTTACATTTGCTCCAATGAGACCCCATTTGGAGTAAGGTACTCTTCAACAAGGGAAATGGCCAAGCCTCATTGCTTCCCAATTTGAGGCCAGATGTTGTGCTGATCACCTGTAGGAAGGTTTATTTACCTTACGGTGAGGAAACATGACAGAAGGGAGAGGAAGATGTTTGGATAAACTGGAGACCCCTCTAAACTAATCAACACCTTGAAAGTGTGATTTAAGTTAACAAGATGACCTGAATGATAGTTCTGTTGAATGCTGAATAAAGTCTCTTAAGTGGGAATGTAACATTTCCCTTCACACCACGGTCAGTCTGTTAAGAGTAATGAAAACATTTCACCTACTTCTCATCCCAAGGCTTTTAAATCAGAATAACAAGTGAAATTTGGGTGTTTTTTTTTTAAAAAAAAAAGACTGAAAAATAGTTCATTAAAAAAAGATTCAGAAAAACCTTTGAATGACAGGTTTAGTTGTGTACTCGCAGACTTTGTTAAATCTGATGCCAAATATATAAGCTACTAGTGAGAACTTTCATCTGTCACTTTTGCAAAGAATGCAGGGGACCTCTTAGCAGGGCTAATGTGCAAAACCAGAGAAGTCACTGGGCAGTGGCCAGGAGCAATTAAAACACGTACCTTTAAAGTTTGCTTGAGAGTACTGTATCCTTCCGCTTGAGACAGTCCCAAGTTCACAACCCAGGCTCAGACTCTTGATTTTGACACTGATCCCCTGGTCCATTCGACAAAGGTGTAGGAGCAGGATTTGACAAATTGTTCACATTTGGTGCTGATCTACAGAACTGTAAAGCAGAAACAGTAAAGGAGATTAAACAACTGGTCAGTTCTGAAATGGCTTTACATTGGAAAAGCATTCTGGAGAGATAGTGGTACTTTCTGTATTCTTCTCCCACATATCACAGCCTGTAGGATTAATGGGCAAGTAAGTTTTTCTGCTGTGGCCCAGGAGGTCATTCCAAAGGAATTTATATACATGTAAGAACTTCAGGAACTACCTCCTGCTAAACAGCCTTTTAGTCCAATGGGTATTTTGTACCACAATCATCAGGCCATAATGACACCGCCTATTTTACAGGGACAAAGCAGTAACTGAGAGCCAGGTGATGTTTGTGGTTGGCAATAACATAACTTTATAAGACCAGTTCATATCGTTGAAAGTTGCACACATGCTCTGCTTCGGAGCAAGCAGGTCAAAAGCAATTTATCTGACTAGAGATATTGATCAGACCAGAAGAGAGAAGGCAGTTGGGTAACTGAGGTGTAGGAGCAGGATTTTAGCATGGGAAGAGATGTCTCCCAAAGAAAGGGAGTGAGAGGTAATTTGTCATCTGTGGAACGTGAAGAGATTAGCGGAGGAAAGAAGTCCTAACTGACAGATGTTTGCCTCCTTCCCTTCTAACTATTTTGGATTTGATGTAAAATTTTGATCCTGTCATTTTAACACGTTCATCTTCTTGCCAGCCACAACTAAAAGATTCATTTGTATCATAAACAAACAAAAACCAGAAGTAGCTAGCATTCCAACTAATGACAACAGACTGATATCTACTCCCAACAGAGACAATCAGGGTTTTAAATTAAGTAGCTCTCACTGATGAAGGTGATAGTAACCAAAATGCTACATTTTTAGGTCTTAAGGTTTCTCATTCCATAACTCAGTCACTGAGACCAGATGTTATCTGGTGATAATATCAACTTTGTCAGAATGATGCTAAATATTACTTTTGACAATATAGCAGCCCACCCCCACTTTGGACAGAAAGGGGGTGTTAGTGGCTAAAACATACATGTCCCTGTCCTGCCCTTGCTTGCACTTGTTTGTATCTCATATTCATTTTCAAGGGTTATTCCAGATAACTGGCAGTCACACCAGCGTGTGAGCCAGCTGCTCCTCTAGGGTTGTGTGATGCAGGTATTTGCAAGACTTGTGCAAACTGCAGGCTGGAGCAGGAAGCCCTCAGACTGCAGTACACTGCCTCATGCAGTAACAGGAATCTGAATAGCAAGCACTCTCTAATGAATGACTCAAAGTTGAACTATTTAGATGCTTGTATCCTATTACAAATACAGAAATATCCATCAATGCCTCATAAAAGTTTACCTATAAAAGGATACAACATATTATGCTTTCAAAAAGAGCAATAGCTGTTATATGAGATGTAAAAAACCCGTAGAAACAAACAACCAAACACACACACACACAAAACCACAAACAAACAAACAAACAAAAACAAACAAGCAAACAAAAAAAAACCCCCCCAAAACCCCAACCCATAGATTAAAATGCTCTCTGCATATTTCTGGGTATTCCAGATTGTCTATGTTGAGTATCTCAACAGCGATGATGTTTGAAGTACCTAAGATTTCTGAAGACAAAACATGATTTTGGGTGCCTGACACAAGTCCCTGAAAGAGGTGAATGACTTCCGTGTGATGCAGTTCCCCTCTCTCTGCAATTTGAATCTATTAAGCCAAGCACCCTGGGTCACCAATCACCCTTCAGAATCCTGGGTTGTTCATCACCACAGCACACATTTCCATAAAAGGAGGAAAAGCATTGGCATCAAAAATATGTAAATAGGCCCAATAAATCCGGTCCTAGGATTTGTTTTTTAAAGTCAGAAAACTAACTATTACTGCCAGCCTCTTTGCAGGGTCTGTATGATGATCATTTTCCCTTGTAATGGTTCTGACATAAGTGTGTATCAAAAACTGCATACTCTTCATATCCATCCAGCTGTGTTGAGCAATAAACATGATAATTATGCAGATAAGGCTTAAATAAATTCCTACACCTAAGGACAGCCGAATGCTTTTTTAAGCAAAACAATAATTAACCCTCCATAGGGCTGAATGAGCACAGACCTTTGCTCCTTCCCAAGGTGGGAAACCTGTGTCTTGGGCACCTCTCTCTCAGGCATCTGTCACAGGTATAAATAGGTCAGAGCACTTCAGAGGAAACAGCTCCAGGGCTGCTCCTTGTGAGGTTCCAAAAAGGTCAAGAACAACAAAATCAACTACTTCCTATATCTTGACACTAGGATTTGAGGTGTTTCAGACAAACATCAAAGGAATTACAGGTAAAAGGAGAGAAGAGCATAAAACACCAGAGGAATTGTTTGCTGAAAAACAAAAAGGAGGTATGAGCTTAGGAGTAAACAAAGATCCTTGCAGTAAACTGAGAAGCTCAAGGGCTCAGAAGTATGATCAAGCTATTGCAGTGTAATGAGTTACCACACATTGGCTGATCTGCAATAACTGCTCGTATGCATACTCTCAGCTCACAACAAAGATGAAGATGATGTGTTTATCTTAACCTCTTTCATTAGGTTCAGGCTAATATGTTTATCCTTTGGATCTGTGACAAGCAAAGCACCTCTATGAACCGCTACTGCTTGAAGAAGCCTGTGAACCACGCTGACAATGGTTTCGATCTAAAAAGATAAGCAGGACTGGCTACCCACATTCCTGTGTGGCCAGTCACCACCCTATTGCAATGCCTTTGTGGCTGTCCTCACCATCGTATCTGACTACTTCAGTTATAAAATCTTTAAATATAGAGACTCTATGGTCATACAGATGTTCTTTTACAAACTGGATACTGAATTAAATGGTTTGCCAGCCTGTTCCATAGCAAATGGTGGTAGTAATTCCTACATGCATATACTTGCCCTTCTTTCTTCACCCTTCATTGCTGTTGTTTGTATCAAAAGGAGTCCAAAATCACCTCCACCGCAAAGCTTCCTGCCTTAAAGCCAGCATAAGAAACATGGGAATTGTCATATTGGTTTATGTGCACTTGAGGTCTAATGCAGTACCTGCTGGGCATCAGCCTGGTGTAGAAAAAAGATCTGAAGTGATCCTTCCATGGTGAGGAACTGGGAGGAGTTGCCAGTCTCAAATTTTTTCATTACTGTGCTTACCAGTCAGTACATTTTCCTTCTGTAATGTTTCCCAGTGGCTTTTGGAAGTCAGCTAAACTTTTTATCCCCACCAAATCACACAGTAACAGACTCCACATAACAGCTCAGTTATGCGCTACGTGGAAATAATGCTTCTTCTGAGTTATTAACCTGCTGTGAGATTCAGATGCTCCCTAATTCCCTTATTGTAAAAACCAGTGAATAATCGTCCTTTTGCATTGCTTCCCCACTCACAGCTTTACAGCTGGCTGCTGCAGCACTGCCCCACCGCATCTTTGCCTGGAGGGACAGTGCTGGTGACAAGTAACAGATGGCAGGAGCTCTAACTGGGTCTGCTCTTGAATCTCTGAGAATACCGAGCTGTGGTTCACATTTAACAACTTCCATGATCAGTCCTGCAAGAGCTGCAAGAATTTCTCACTGCTCTATGGGCTCTGTTCCCTGGGTCTCCCCATGGTTCCCCCATAGCAACTCTACTGAGATCTCCCACCTTTGTTTTGGTTTGTAATACCCCTGATGGTGCAGAGCAAAGAAGGACAGAGGCTTGACCAAACCCTCTTCTCTGCATTTTAGAGGTTTATCTATAAAGTTAGAGCACCTGAGGCTCCAGAGGACAGGTTTAAAACCATTTGAAAAGTTTCCTGCTCCCCGTGACATTCACCAACTTTCTTTCAAAAGCCTGTTTCTGCAGACCACCTGTTGACTTCATCTGTCCTAAGAAGAAAGAACATCTCTGAAGCCATGTCACCACATAAGGAGTCCAGATCCCAGGGGAGGCTAGCAACCCAGCACAGCCTCCTTTGAGAAGCCTAGACACAATTATGATGATTTCTGAAGAGGGCTAGCTGACCTGAAGAGTGCCATGCTGAGACAATGAGTGAAATGCCCTTGAAATCCATTTTTCAGAGCCTGACGGCTCTGTCTGAGCCTGCGGGGATGAATCAGACATCCCAGCGGGCTCCTGGGGGCACAAAGGGAGAAGTGCCTCAGGTAGTCCTCATGCGAGTCAGTGTATACCTGTAACCATCCGCAAAAGAAATGCTTAGTACTAGTGTAATCTTTTCAACTATTCTGATTTTTCCCTTAGACAGGTGTCCTGGGGCTTGCTGCTTCTCCCCAGCTGGGTCTCTGAGGTTTCACATATTTTCTTTCCTTGCATATAAGAATACAGAATTTAGACAATTCACCCCGAGACAAAACTGAAGTATCCAGAAAAAAAAAAAAAAAAAAAACACCCAAACACATTGGCAGTCTTTTCTCAGCTTCCCAACAAGCAGAGAAGAGTATTTCCCTTGCACGGACAAGAATAGTCCCTACACCTCCATGGAAATATCCTTAGCAGGGATAGGACACCTACAGACTTCATCAGAAGCAAAGCTGAGCCAAATTTACAAATTCTTAAAATAAAAACCAAAAAACAGCCACACACACACCCTCCAGACAAAAAATGCCAAACAAACCAAACCCTCCAGGGCCCATTTCAGCAGAAAAAGGAAAGATTGGATGGAAGAATATCTTCAGGTAGAAGAACTCAGACTAGAGAACATGCTGTCAAGTTCTCACCTACCAGGGCATTAGGATCTACCAACACTACCTAACTCCGGCAAGTAATATGTTGAGTTAATCTTTACATCTGGAAATTATTAACTGATGTTTTAACTGATACAAACCAGAACTTCAGAAAATGGCCAGAAATACCCATCTTTTTTTCTGTAGACTCCCTCTTTCCCTGCAGCTCTCTTGGGGTTTCAATCCACTGCTACGGGGCATTCTTTCCCCTCTCACTGCCCCGTATGATTTCACAGCTCTCAGACAGACAACTTGCTGCCAAAGCACATTACTTAGCAATTTTCTGCATTAAGCTACCCTGTGCTCATCTCCCTGGACTCAGGCCATCCTCCAATGTCTCTCAGTAACTTTGAGTCATAAGGTTCCACCATCTCACCCCCTGGACTCCTCTCCTCCATGAGAGAAGTGGGTGAAGCCTGAAGCCAAGTGGAGTTGAACTCCAGCCCTTTCAAAGAGTTTACATTGTCCAGTAACAGATGGTGGAGCACAATGTCTAACTACCAAGAAAATTATGAAACCAGAATATGAATAAAAATCTGTAGGTATTTTCCAATTTCCATAGGAAAGCTGATTCTATTTGTGAGTTCAGAACTTCAGCCTTTGCAATGCCACCAAAGCAACCAAACTCTGAGTAATATCACTCAGTTTCCCTCAGGTGCCTCAGAGGAAGGAATAGCAAGGACTGTGCTGGGTGATTCTAGAATGAGTTCAAAAATTCCTGCTTAGGGAGATGAGTGTTATCTCCGTAGCAGTAATAATGAAATCACTGTTGCAATATGAGGAATAAAAACTCTTGACTAGTGATACAAAGAAATAAGTTTTCAGTAGAGAAATAGAATCTACTCTGAGAATGTTAGCTTCAGGAATGTTAATTTGGAATTTTTTTTAGTTTTGGTCATGATCATTGCTACGTTCTCAAAAGAATAACTATGCTCAGTCTATATTCTGCAAGTCAAAGGTAGGTACAGTCCAGTCCAGCAGTTAATTACTGCTGCTTGCTATTTTCAAGGCATTTTATGAAAATTACAAGTAAAGTGCACACCTGTGTAATTGCAATGTATTTGTAATTGTAATGTGATGGTAGGAACTGGTTTTGCGTTTTGCAGTGCTGGCCTTCAGACCACATTCAAAATCCCCCCTGTATTACAGCCTCTTCCAGAATGGCTTTGTAAGTCCCTGGTGCTGTGTTCATTACACATTCAAAAATAACTTCTACTCTCTAAAGTAGAAGTCAAAAGCTCCTGTAACTTAGCAACATGATAGAGTGCCAGCAGTGGCAAAAGAAACCCCTAAGACCCACCTGGTCCCTTGGTGTTCTTATTTATTTGCCAAAAGTTTGTTATTTACTGATAAGCAAAGCAAACAACCCATTACCATGACACGTATGTTCCACATTTACCCACCAATTTTATTGTTGACAAAGAAGTTCATAAGCAAACAAGAAATTAATAAAGCCCTGTATACACAAGTAGAAGCTGATAAGATCAGTAATATCGTCTGTCAACCCAGTTAATATAACCAACTTGCTAATTGCATGAGAAGAAAAAGAAAGCCATTTGCTTTGAAGAAACTTAATTCCCTATAATCAAATTTGAGTATGGCTAGAGCAGTCTAAACATTTCCTTTTATGTGGTATCTATCAAAACATATGACCTGTTTTCTTCTGATAATTTGATCTATAAAAATATAACATAAGATGGCTTGTTCAGAGTTGCATCTAAAGTCCAGAAGAGGAAGTCAGTGATAAAAATGAGAAAAAGCTGGAGATTTTTGCACACCAAGTCTTTTTTTGCACATTAATTAATAATTATATCTCAGATTTTTTTCAAGTGAGCTATTTCTCCTGCTGACTCTTGCATTTTAGGCTATGGGAAGTTGCATCTTCATTCTCAGGGGCAAAATTTTTAAAAAATATGAATACAAAGACAGACTTCTTAAATGAGATTTTATTTTTCCTGATTTCGAGATGAGAACGACTATAAGCTTACATTCAAAGAAAATTAAAAGCATAGAATTGGAAGTTGAATTTTTGGCTCCCTCCTTCCTTTCTTTTTTTTTCTGGTAAAACTTTCCCTTAAAAAAATGGCAATCTTTTACACAATTCCACCTACCAACCAAGAGGCCACGCAAGGCTGAAAAAGCAATCAAAGCTTTGGTAAGTGATAAATTGTCTTCTACACTGGTAATTAAGTTGGAGACAGCACTGACTTATTTCTCAAAAGACCACAGCAAATGACCAGTAAATGGCAGAGGCTTCTGTTAAAAAAAGGCTTCTGCTTAGGTAGTGGAAGGCTCTTCCACCTTGTGCTATTTCACAAATCTACCTCTGTGTGTGCATCATCACACGCGATGATGGCTATGGCCCTGGCAGACATTTTTCAGAGTCTTTCACATAAAGGCTCACATTTCTCAGCTCTGGGCTCCCGCGTTTGGATGGCATCAGGACATCAAGGGGACTGGGGGGCAGAGCGACAGACCCCACCAGCATGTGGGACCCTCATCTGGCACAGACTTAATGGTTTTGGCTGCCAGCCTACACTTCTTGCTCTGAATATCCCAAAGCAGGGGAGAGATTAATTAGAACAGCCCAGGGGCTACCTCGATCAGTGCACAACCTGGAGAGCAGACACCATCCCTTTCCCATTTGGGTCTTGGGTTTAGCAATAATAAATAATCTCTCTTAGATCTGGAAATCAAATCAACCTTGCATGCACTTGGAGATGATGCCTTTCAAAAATGTTTTGCTTGGTTGAATAAAGCACAATAAACTCTACATGAGTTTATTCTGGTATCACAGGATCTCAAATCAAGCTCTGTGGCATATTCAGCCTCCTCTTGAAGCAGAACATTACTGGCAGTGCTGGGTCTATACACTGCCTGTCACAGCACAGGACCAGATACCTCTTAAAACCAACTTCTACACAACAAACACTGCAAGGTATGATGGGTTTCTTTATCTCCAAACTAACTGGCATCTTTATCTAAGCTGTCCTGACAATGGTCTCAAGGCAGACATTTAGAACAATCTCACCTTATCTTTCAGTCATTTGCTGTGTTTTGGCACAGACAAGTCTAGTTGCTTCTGAAAGTCAGAAGGAAGAGGGAGCAGCAGCATCCATGACTCAGCCTTTCCACTGGGAACCAGGAGGTCCCCTGGTGCCTCCGATTGATTAGTTTGTGTCCCTTCCACTCGATCCAGCCAATTCATACAGATTCCCTTGTTCATGAGCTGAAGAGCTCATAGGAAAACTGGAAAATGGTGTGGAAATGAGCTCCTCCCATGAGGATCTCTCAAGACGCAGCACCTTTCTTGTCCTCCTTGCATTCTCCAGCAACAACATACATTTCTGATCTCTAAACACAGCAATCTCCATATCCTTTCAGAAAGGAAGAATGCTACAGCAGCTAGAAAATTAATTCACAGCAAAATATCTTTCCTGAGACTTTTCCATGCGTGGCCTTACCTTCTTTCAGTCTTTAAGTTACTCCTCCCAAGAAGCAAAGAGTAACCCTTGCTTAAAGCTCAAGTGACTAGACTGATGGAGGCTCTATGAGTCATTGCTAACCTCCTACCTCAAAACATACCCCGTGTATATCATAGGGGTGCTCGTGTGTAAGCTCTGTAGTCATTTAATATCTCAAAAGAGGTTAAAAACCAGGGTTTTAACATCAAAAGAAGTAAAACCCCTGAAGTTAAACAAACAAAACAAAAACCAAAAGAAATCACCGCACAACTCCAGAAGTTAAATGACTAGCCTGTGGCTACACAGCAAAGGTGAATACCAGAGGTGCATCTACCAGAGGCTTGCTAACACAGAAGCCTGATTTTCAGTAATTAAAACACGTAAATATGCTTCATGAATCCACTGGTTCATGACCAGGAGACAATCAACCTGCTTCTGCGACCAATCGCTAGTAAAAGTAACCCGTATTTTTCCTTTACATGCAAAAAAACGATCTCATACACAGATTATGCTGCAGTTTTCTTTGTCTAGCTTCGCTTCTTTTTCCTCCCTCCTGTATAGGACACCTTAATAATGTGCAGTGAAAAGGACCTTAAACCTCAAGCAGAGAAGACACCTTTATCTTGCCTTAATTTGTACTGCTTGTAACAGAATGGCATTTCTAAGATTTAGATGAGGAGATATGAATGTAATCTCTCTGGAGTTTAACTAAGCTACCTGTGGGCCTGATGTTCTCATGGTTTGCCTGAGGAAAACAAATCTTTCATCCTTATCTATGTATTTCTTTGCTAATTAAAATGCATGGACTATTTTAAATGCTATTTACCCAAGGGGCCTTCAGCAGTGCTCTTTCACTACCTAAAAAAAAAAAA
>VXBW01007282.1:1630250-1648757 GCA_013400375.1 Thinocorus orbignyianus | reverse complement strand
AAATCAGCAGTGGAAGCTTTTAAAGATGCCACATACAGAAGCCACTCATTAATATTCCTGAAGAGTAATATCACCAAAGCGGAATATTAACACTACAGGTCTATCTATTCAAAACAATTGCCAATCTAAACATATGACAACAAGTGAAATCAGAAGCAGTCAGAGACAGACACAGAGAATGTACTTAGATCTTGTCAGCTGTTGAGGAGAGCTAAGCAATTCTGTGTCACAATTTGCATTTTTCCCTGGGTATTCCCAACAGTATGCAGAAAACCCTGCAGAAGTGAGATGGAATTATCCAAAACAAACTGGGAAGGTTTGCAGTGCTGCTAGTGATGATTCTGTTATATTCTAAATTCAATTAGAAAGGTAGGCAGCTAAAATAGCAGCACCTTGCTGATGAGGCAAATCTTTCCCAGGCTGAAGGATAAAACAGCATTTCTGAAGACAGTTCATGCAAGAGATTTTACAAAGCCTGACAACAAATAAAAGTACAACTTCTCCTAATACCCTTTGCTTCTGAAGGCCTCAGATCAGCCCAGAAACATTAATTATGGGGGTGGAGCCACAATTACAAACAAATGAGTAAACAGATATTTCTAATTTTCTGCTTATCACCCAGCTTGCCTTCAGGGTGTTTTAAGCTAATGCATTTTACTCTGTGTTTGCAATAGCTGAGGGCTACACGTGTGGTCAGTTAGTTCAGAACAGCTAATGAGCAGGAAGTTACGGAGCATGGGAGCTCCTGTTATTGCAGTAGCAGCAAGTTTGTAAAATGGTCAGTGCCATTATGAAGTCAGCTTTTGCCACAGACTTCCCTTCATTATTCTTACTTATACTCATTTTACTGATGGGCAGACTGAGAGAGCAACAGGTTGCTGAATCAAGGTTCAGCAGAGGAGAAGGGAAAGCTGCATTCCTGCTATTTTTTCCTGACTTTTCCCTATAAACACTCCTGCTTCTTTTCCCTATAAGCACTCCTGCTTCTTCTAGCAGACTGCATTTTCAGCAGACTTGCTTTGCAGTCAACCAACTAGGAGCTCTTCTATGCTAAGCAGCCTTCAAAGATGGAGGTGCTTGAAAATAAGGTAAATATAGGCACTTCAGAATTAGCTAAGACAGAAGAACAAAGCATAATTTCTGAAGATGATATTCCTCTAGGATAGACACGTACTACATGTGTAACTAAAATGAGTGATACCATCCTTATTATATCATCCTTACTAGGTTGTAGTGCTCTTGTGCCTGGCACCCACATACTCTTCCTCTCAGACACTGAGCAAACTCATGTCAGAAAGGCCCCTAGACCTTCTGTTTGAGGGTGCTGCACAAACTGAGGAAAAACATCCATATTTTAATACCTCACCTTTGACTTGTATCATGCTCTCCTACTGAAGAGAAAGCAACCTTGGGATCCTGCAAACTGAGAGCAAACCAACCAGCAAAGGAAAACTTCTGCCTGGATCGGGAGGATTTTAAAATCCTAGAATCAAAGTAATGCTATGTGCAAGTAGCAGAACAGCAGATACCTGGTAGAGCTTGACTTTTTAAAGTAGAATCCATTTTTGTAGCCAGACTTTACTGACAGCATATAGGCAGCCACTCCAGCTGTTTACCAAGCAACTGGTGCATACAAATCAAAGGTGGTCAGTGTCTAAATCTCAATGTCTTCATAGCCTGTGCAAGCGCAAATTTGCACCTACAAGAACTGGAAGCCACTTCCTTTAATTTAAACAAATGTGGCTGAGAGAAAGGAAAGAGAGGAAGACAACATGAATATGTCAGGGTGTGCATCTTTAAAAGCTTTGGTGCAGCTGCACAGCCCCAATTAAATTCAACAGGAGCCTCACGTTTAAAACCCAGAGCAAAGCTTTGAAAAGTGTAAGGGTTTGATGTCAGAGTTATGACTTTCAGAGTCAATTGCTTTTGTTTAACAGAAGCCTTCAGAGAAGAATGAAGCACAGTGTCTTCTCTTGCAGAAAGAGAAGGCAGAAGAGAGCAGGAAGGGAGGAAGGAAGTTCCTGGTAGGTATTGGCATAAAGTTTAGTTTGGAAGAACGTCTAAGGCGCCACATTATTTGTAAAGGAAATTATTCAAAGAGGTCAGGCTTTGGTTTTTCCATTACCAAACATCAGAGATGGCTCAGAAACAATTTCCATTTTCTTTGAACTAGCAAAGCCTGACTGGATGAAGAAAGCTCCTGGATAAAACAATCATCCATGGATCCAATTCTAATCAGCACAATGATAATTCTCTTGTCTCCAGGAGGATTAATCTGATTATTTGAATAAACAATTTCATTCATCCTTTGGAAGCACTCGGAGAGCTCAGATGTCCTTGGACACGGATGTATTAGTGCTTCACTGTGGACCAGGGATGTGCTTTTGAAGACACTGTCCTGGGCTGTCTCCACTTCCCGGGCTGCTGGATTCCCAGCAGCCAGTTTTAGTTCAGGGTAACATTAGACTGGAAGATGCACTCCAGGAGCTCACCTACTGCCCTTCAGCAGCTGGTGGGCAGCAGATCAGTCAGACTACAGCTAATTGGAGTAAAAACCTCCAAAACGTGTGTAGTGTGGGGGCTAGACCTTGGCAGGTGTGTTCTTGTTGAGATGTATTACTTGTTACTGTAGGCATAGCCTTCATAGCCTCACACGTGTCCCTAGTCAGAAAGAATTTGTACTAGCATTGCAGATGCTAGAAAATAATCTTTCTTCTCTATGAAACAAGTTAGACTCTACTGGTAACTGTATATTTAATAAAAAAAATAAAAAAAATCAACTGTGTTGATTTTTTAAAAAGTCCAATTATAAAAGACCATTTAAACTCAACTGTTTCTAGTAGGAATCACATAAACTGGCATATTCGTCTCAACCTCTGGTGTGATAAGTGACAACTTTTTGTCTCAATATTTTTGCTCTGAAGATGTTTTATCTTCCTATCATTTTTAGTAATTTATGTTATTTCATGACATGTCTGTGGCATCGAATCTACATATCGTTATTTCGAGTTGTCATGTCACATTCCACAAGACTACTGCTGCCACGTCAAATCATCACGGAGCAGAGCAGAGCAGTCACTTTTCTTTAGCATTAAGGGCAGCTGCTACTCTACACAAATTGAAACATCAATATACTGCAGGAGGGTTCCAGGCTACTGAAAACAGTTGCTTCTGAAATTAGTACACAGAATGCTTATCTTTTTTTTCTTGTTCAAAGTGTTAACCTGTATCACTTCAACGCAAACAGGAGGCATTTTGTTCAAAGAAATGAAGGGATTTTCAAACATCCAGACTCTATTTTATGATTGCCTAAACAGACAAAATGAACACAAGAGAAGGTCATATTTTTGGGTACCTTTTGTATCTAAAAGAACATGCAGAGATCACAGGACTAGTAAACATTGTTATAGAGGAAGCCTTTGAATACCTGGAAATTTAAACTTGCATAATCTGCATTCCACTTAAGTGATTTAACCACAAACCATTCATCCTGGCACAGCAATGAACTAGGTGAAGAAAGAAGAGAAAAAGAGTGAAATCAGTAGCACTCCACACACTGAAGTAACTGTTTATATTTCCATTTTTTTTCCCCTGCCAATTGCTCAAATGGAGTTGAAGAAAACAGGAGTCAGAAAATAAATTTCTTCATAAATACTGTCAAAAGGATCATAAATTACAATTCCCTTAGAAGTCTCTGTCTTGGGGCCTTAATTCACATGGAAATATGGATGAGACTGATGTTTGGAAAAAAAGAAAAGGAAGATTTCTCCTGAGGAGAGATGCTTATGTACATACAGGCAGTTTCCAGATTCTTCTGGAAGTTAAAGTTGGCCAGATAAAAAGTCTTTCCCTCCTGATATGATCGCTTACGTTGTCTGTCAAAGTGTAGTAGAATTTGCAGACACCAAATATTGTAGATTATTCCTCTTTCACCTTTTGAGTGAATAAAGATGTTGGAAGATATCACAGACATTAAATTTTGCTGTAGAAGTAATACAATGGCTAAGAGACACTGTGCAAAATAAGCAGTGCAGGGACTGTGTGAAGCATCATGTGCTGGGTACAGCTCCCATTCAACACAGTAGACACAAATTCTCCAGCAGTAATACAGTCTCCTACCAACAGCTTCTCAAAAGGATTCAAATTTAGCTTTACATTAAGTGCACTGCAGTACTTTGTTCACAAGTTCACAAGGGCATCAGGGTAGTTTGCATATAAAATAAACACACAAACAAAGCAGAAGGAAACTCATAGAGAGAGTAATTTGGAGAAGGAGGAGGGAAAAGGTAGAATGATCAGATGGAGGAAAAAGTATCTTTCACAAGTAGCTTGACCTCTCTCTTTGTCTTCTCCCATTCCAACTTCAAAATGTAGGCCAGACACCACCAGAGAAACAGGTACTAATACTTTATAAAGACATTCTTCTTGAACACTTGCAGGGAAAAAAAGGGACCCACACCGCACCCAGAGCAGGCATTGCTCCCTGTCTGGGTACCAGTTCTCCTTTGCCCAGATGCTGGGACAACCCGGTAGGACCCAGCATGGGTGCTACCATTCTCAAGTGGGGACATATGCCAATTTTTTTGAGTCCTAAAACTACTGGAAGATATTTTAGGAACATCAGCAACATTACCAGGACTTTCCTCTGCTAGCAAAAAAGAAAGAAAAATAAATCCAAGAACTACACAGGCTGAGCAGCAAGAGAGATGACCCCGCTTCAGCTTTTTTTTCAATTGGATTAGAAAAAACACTGATTAAAAGTCAGCCTTACACATCAGCTTAAGGTAACCTGCTTTTGCACTTTCTTTCTCAGCAGACAGCAATTCTAGCTTTGAAGACAACCGTTCATGCATAAAATTACTAATAGAGACCATCTATCTGATGAATGTCTGTTCCTTAATAATTTATATCACTTGATCTATTTTCAAAGGTTAGCCTTACATTAAAATTACAGTTCTGAATAGGTCAGCCTGTTACTTAAAGATAAATTACTCCACCTCTTCACGTTATAGTGTTGTGTTTTGATAATGACAGGCATTTTAGTCCCATGGTTTCCTTTCCCTTCTCAGGAGCAGCACAGCAAAGTATTAGCACGACCTACCTCACCCATGCCTCCCTCTAGTCCAATTTCGATTCTTTTTGACTAAGATGTTCTAAACATCTCCAGCTTACAATCTTTTACCTGCTTTCAGCAGAGACTTAGAGAAGACTCAGCACTCCAGGATGAAAAGATGAATCAATGATGCATGATAGGAGTATGCTAAACCCTAAGCTTTGTCATGCTGTGTGTGAACTAAAATGCTGCATAACCAATACCATTAAATTCATTGTAATTAAAGGATAATTTCTGCTCTCTTCTAGATAGATAAAGCAATAAAATGACGACGTTTAAAGAGGAAATGCCAGTGTAATGTTCATGCATTTAACAACTACCCAGGAGATATGCATTGTAAATATACTTGTAACAGAGAAGTTCCTACTGTTTTATGTACGGAAGCATTTTGTGGAGGTAATTTCATACCACTGAGGTAGTCTGGAAAGTTACTGGACCACAAAAGACTTACTTTTTAAATTATTTTTTTCTTTAAACACCTGGTATAGGCATTTTCCTATGATTGTGAAAAATTGTCAAGTTATAACAGTTCATCACATACCTTATTACAAATGCATCTCTGAATTACTGAGGGTGAAAAGCTCTTCTCAGGCAACACAGACATCTGTGCACCAGGCTAGTGCACCAGTCTGTTAGCTCTGCAGTAGCAGGAGTAAAAGAAAAAGCAATGTTTGGAGTTTGTGGACCTTCTGTACTAGCTGCACGAGGACAGGTCCCCAAGAGCAGCATCCAGCACCATGTGAGCCAGGAGAGCAGTGACAGAACTGCTCTCAAGTCTGATACCATCTGAAAAAAGGATGGGCTCCCATCCTGTACAGAGACGATCCAGACAGGAAAACTGAGGCAGAAAACAGTCATTCTGAGGAGCTGTTGGATCTTGTGTAGCGTGCAGCAATCGTGAAGGATTTCCCTAAACTGTGCTCCTGATGCAATAGCTCAAGTGGAATAACTAGCCTTTGTTTCACAGATAAAAATGAAATAAGAATCTGCATGGCCCCTTGGAAACACAAACTCAGAGGGGTCCACTGCATCTCTCATGAAGCCAATAAAGTAAATGAAATTGTCTCCATTGGCCCATGTACCATGTTCTTCCCAGAGTTAATCAGGACAAGCTTAGAAATAATACATGTACTTCAAATACATCTTCCTGAGGTGCCTTCTGAAACAAATATATACATGCATAGAATACATGTACATGAAGAGTAAGAGGCCAGCAGCTACAGTACAGATAATAAACAAACAAACATCCCCACCATCAGGTTTCAGGCACAATTATCAGCTGTTACCCAGAGGCAAATTATTCATAACGATTGGTGTTAAAAGAATTCATTATACATAAAGAGACCAACCAACTCCAGCTTCAAAGGTTCAAATTCCCTTTTGTAGATACAACCAGCAAAGAAGTATTCAGTCTGTGCATATGAACATCTGTCAAGGTCTCAGGACACAGGAGCTTTTGTCAGCATGGCATAAAGCAACATGGGATTTTTAGAAAATTTTGACACCGTTGCATGTAGTAACAAAGACAAGCCCTCTAATACTCAGTCTGCCCTTTACCTATACAGGGTATAAGAGAAAGTGCTGACTTTCTCCTCTTGTAGTGGTTGGCTTCTGTGTGACTATGCATGCAACAGCACCTCTGCACCTCCTCCTCATGCTGCTCTCTCTGAGCCTTACCTGACTTTGGGTGCACCCAGCATCCCAGCAACAAAGGGCTTTGTATTTCACAGACAGCAAACACACTTATGGCAGAACTACAGATCTATTATTTTGGACCCTGGGCAACAAATGATTCACAAAGAAACAAAATAGGCTTCAGGTAGCCTTAGGGAGGCTACTGAAGGTGGAACAAGAGAAAGAACAGATGAAACAAGTATTCCTTTTTTTTTTTTTTTTTAGTTAAAAAGATATGAAGGGCTGCAAAAAAATGGGTATACCCTACTGTAAACACATCAGCTCTTCCAGGTATCAACAAAGGCACAAAAGGAGGATTCCCAAGCCTACAATTACTGTAGGGGGGTCTACCCCAACGCAAGGGATTCAGAAGAAGCAGGAATGGAGTAGGACACTGCAGCCCACAGGGCAGGACTGCAGTACTACAGGAGATACTTTTACTCCATTGGCAAATTTGAAGTGTCATATTCAGTCCACCCATTATTATTTCCATGTAGATCGTTGCGACATCTAATTCTTTCAGGGCTTGTAAAGCATGGAAAACCCCACACTGCATCATGTCTTCACCACAAGCCAGGCTGAGACAAAGGAGGAAAAGGTTTTAAATTAATTGATGCAGATTACCCCAGATCACCTTCCCCAGCAGTAAACTAATTCAGTCTTCCATAAGTACAGCCCTTTCAGCAAACTGTGACTGATACCTCCAACTTTTCTTACTCCAGCACTTAGTACCCTTCACGTCATGGAGGGATAGAGCAGCTCCAGTTTAAACCAAACCAAACCAAAAACAAAAACCAAAAAAACCAAACCAAAGCCCAACCCAACAAAACTGAAACCAAACCAACATACCACAAAAGCACCTCCAGCACAGGCTCTAGTTTCTCTCTCCTTGCTAACCTATTTTGGTAAGAGCTGGACAAGACAATGCCTGATGCCTGCAACCGTCCCACCCCAGGTGAAGTCCCACTTCTCAGGCAGCAATCCCATATTTCCTGAACTTAGAGTCTATTCTGATTCTCCCAGCTTGAGACCTCATTGGCCTTTTCTTTGCCATGGCTCTTGCTCTGCGATTATCTACATTTGCTCACTTGTTCTGTGATCATCCGAAGACCACACAGTAGGATCACTGTTGATTTAACATGCACCAAATCCAATCAGTTCTAGTGCTGTAGCTGGCAGGGCAGCCTCTCATTTCTTTGTTACCCTCTCAAAAGCCAAGGCAGTGAGATGCCAACGCCGTCTGAGCGCACCCAGAGCCAATTACATTAGCCTTCTGCCAACCTGGGGCCCTGTCTGCTCCCAGGAATTAATTCTTGTTTTGCTGCAATGCACAACCAAAGTTTTAAGTTTCTTGGCCAATTTATTACAATTAGTCTTTCTGCGATGCGTTTGGTCTTCTCTATAATTATCCCTCAGAGTCGGTGGTTCTGGGAACTGTTATGTGCACCCTGCTTCCCCAATTCTCTCACTTTGATGCAGAGGTGAATACCAACTTTTTCCACCCTCATCCCCTCCAGTACATGTAAATTGAGTAAACAGAGGCAATCACTGCAGTGCTCAGTGCTTGGATAATCTGGCACAGAGGACAGAAGATAAACTGACAGGCTGGCAAACTTGCAGCTAAGTTAGTTTCTTCCCTTGGGGAAGTTTATTTGCAATAGTCTTCATTTGATCAAATCCCCTTTACCTGGTTTGTCAGTACATTTTCTGTTCATCTTCTCAAGTAACCAAGCATCCTAGTGCTATTCTGTTCTGCAGAGCAATCAGGAAAACAACCATAGAAGATATTTTCCCCACAGAGCTCGCCAAGTCACTGCCCAAGTGCCCCCAACATGGGTAATCCTCTCTGAGAGGTAGGATCGATCTGGAGTGTGGCCAGAAGTTACCAATGGAGGAAGCAATTCACTAAACTCTTCCATTTAATTCTATTACTACCTAGATCTACTTTCTATGAAAAATGGTGAAAATAGTGTTAGGGCATCAGTCCTGCCAGGAGACATGTAGAAAGGATGAATTTATAGCATTTAAAGAAGGAAGGGAAAAGATTTCAGGAGGCTCCTCTTCAGGCTGACAGTTGGGGTAGGCTGCCTCAGGGCTGTGGGTTAAGGATTTGTGATGACCAAGCTCCTGGTGGTTCACAGGTTAGTAATTCCTTTTTCTTTCTCTGCAGAAGACAAAAATCTGGATGACATCTGAGGTGAACCTCAGCAGGAGCTCCCTGGTAGACAGCAAGGCCAGTGCAGGCCAACTGCTGACAAGTTTGTGAAATCTAGTTTCCTTGAAGTTTCCCCAAAAGATGATGGGCTGAACCATGCAAAACCCTGATGCTGACCCAGTTTTACCAAGAACAGAATTAATTGCCTCTGGTACAGAAGTATTATCACCTACATTACTTAAATCAACATATATAAAGTACCAAAAATGCTCTGAGGGACTGCCAGCATTAGATTTAATTAAGAATAAGTTAAAGTTGCACAGGTTATTTTGGCTATGCCTTTTCCTCTTGATCCTTTTTCCAACCTTAGAGCAAACCTCTTAGTTATCACTAACCCCAAGAAGTTATGCTGTGAGCTCATTGATGACAGGAATTACTTCCTCTGTGGCACTTGGAGCTGCAGATCTGACTCTATTAAGCCTGTAGTTACCCCAAGAAGTTTCAGAGAACCATATGGCCCTGACAGGCAGGTGATCCTCAAAGCCCTCAAACAAGCATCAGTGTGCACCATGCCACGTTGCTTTTATTTCCAGGTACGTTTCATTTCATGGCCACATGTCACGGAATTGTCAGAGTTGGAAGGAACCTCTAGAGATCATCTAGTCCAACTCCCTTGCTGAAGCAGGATCGCCTGGAGCACATTATTCCGTCACATACAAGTTGTTGGGGAAAGGGCCATGTTCACATTTGGGATCTGTTTGTATCTCCGAGGATGTTTTGATGCAACTGTCTCAGACATTTCACCTTCCATTGGCCCCCTTTCCACAGATGACCAGTGATCCAAAACACGAGAGATTTTAAGCCTCCTTGATCTAAGGGAGGTGGATGAAAAAAGACGTGATGCAGGCAAATGTCACATTTGTGTCACCAACTGAAACATTGCTGCCAGGATACATTATTCAGTATCTAACAGATCTACCGATATAACCCCTGAGCTGCACTCTCCTCAAAAGATCAGCCATCCGTGGCTTTCCCACAGCAGGTGGAGAGATTGACTGCCGCAACTGTGGGGTAGGGGAAAGAAATACCTACCCCTGCATGCCCACACAGCCCCCTGGAAAGGGATTATATTACAAGTAACGCATCCACTTTTTGCTTCATAGAGTATTCTCCATAGAGCTTCTCCGCAGATAAGAGGGCCATGACCCCAGGTATTCAAAGCTGGTCTCCAACTCCACTTGAAAGTCTTTGCTCTGTGACAGTGGAAAACACTAGACTGATTTCTTTTCCCACAGATGTGTTCTCACTGGTAAAACACTCAATTTTTAAAAGGAGAGAGCAAAAGCAATGCTACCAGCTCACACCTTCAATCCTGGCCTTGCTTCATTGTCATCACATGGAGCTGGAGATAGTACCAGGACAGTGGCTGTTCCCCAAGCAGCCTTTCCCTGTGTTCTGAGTCTGCAAGCACAGATATGGTGGGATGCAATCGTCTCCCATCACATGCATAGCCTCACCTCCCATCCGATGCAGAGAAAAGATACTGGCAGGTTCTGGTCAGGTTTTGCCCTCCTTATTGCTCTTAACTGGCTTTGTGCTAGAATCCATTTTGGGGGTAATGGGAAGGAAAATTGAGTTAGACCTTTTTAAAGGGTTTGCTAATGAATTTATTCATGAAAGACTTTAAGGCCTGAGTTTTCCATCAAACACCAGCACAGGCTTCGTTAACCAAGTCACCTATGACTTTTACTAGAAAAGCCAAAATGCTACTTCCCTATTGCTTCAGTGCCTTTTTACACATCTTAGCCGTGTACTGCCCCTAGAGAGCGTCAGACCATCTCTCCCATTAATTAGATTGACAACAGTGAAGACCTTAGCAAGAGCTTAAGCACATCCTAAACTTCTCATGCTTCAAGACACCTACTTTGCAACTGCAAGACACGACACGCCAAAAGCCAAAGTTCTCCATCCCACCCTGTTTTTCAAGAATGTCTAGAGATACAGAAATATCCACTACTGTTTGCTCATTTTAAAAGGTGAATTAAAAAACATGTTCCAATCAATGTGAATTAGGCATAAGAAAATTCTTCCTAGTGACTTCCAAAACAAAGACTGGTAAACTCTGGGGGAGGCAGGCCATGCAATCTGTTACAGCAGCCTGAGGGGGCTGCAAACCCGACCACTGGGTCATGGTGAGGCCGAAAGACAAGAATCAGGTCACAATGGCCCAGAAGGTTGTAGAACAGTCATGCACACTCAGGGGCTGAGCCTGCATCCCTCTTTCTTAAACATAAATATCTCTCAGTGTTACAGCTGGAGCTCCAGCCACACAAAAAGCTGTGTCGCCAGATCCTCAGCCCAAACACAGCTGGGTTTGCTCTGGCCACAAAGTACAGGGGGAGGTAATTTTATTTTTTGTTGTTTGTGTGCTGCATTTATCTCATAAAAAAAGGGTGCTGGCCAGGCACTGCCCAAAGATGCGTCTGTTCCCAGCTAGACAGCCCAGCTCAGACCCTAAGATCACCAGAGAGAAGGCCACTATTTAAGCAATAAGTCTATAAACAAAAAAGCGAACCGAACCAAAACAAACTTCTGTGGCTGAAGAATTAGCGTTGAGTGTCCCTGCAGAAGAAGAGTCTCCTAACAAGGGATTTGTCTCACCCAGAGTCCCCTGAGCCTTACTGGAAATGAACATGTCAGGAAAACAGAGCTCAGCATGGTACTTACCCATTACTTAGGATTCATATAAGCATGTGTTTGTTTTAAAGCACATCAAATTGCTCCTGGGAGTTGCACAGTGGAAGATATGATCTCTGATACCACAATAACAAGATATGGAAATCAGAGAGAAGTTGTCTCCGTTGTCCTCTTTAAGGGAGGCAGAAAAAGAGGTCTCCTTCCCACAGTGCCCCCAGCAAAACCCTTACAGTATGCGTGCCACTGGTGTGGCTCGATCCTCATACCCTGCCCATACAGGAGCAGCGAAGAGCACAAAGAGCAGTTGCAGCAACAGGAGTACTCAGAGGAGAGTCTGACATGAGCTCTCCACCATCTAACACTGCCTTCTGAGATTTGGGGATTTCACGTCCTGCCACCTGGAGGAGATTCAAAGCAGACACAGGGCACCCCAGCAACTATGAGGACCAGGGAAGCCAGAGACGGAAAATAAAGCGGAAACTCATCTTCTCCTTGCAGCAGCCTAAAGGTCACAGAGGTTGCAGGAGGTTACATCTTCAATTCGAACCATCAGAGCCAGACACAGCCCTTCCTGCTGTCCTGCTTAACTGCCGTGTGATTAGAACAGATCGTATGACATGTGCAGATAACTAATGATGGCAGTAATTAAGAAGGTAGCTGGTTTTCACACGAAAAGTCCTTGCTGCTCCCCTCCAGACCTCAGCTTCTCCTGCTGTCAGGTAACTCCTTACAATCCTTGCAGCAGTGATTGATCTTTCTATCAATGAATGCATCAAATGCCTCACTTCTTGCTGTCTGGGGACTGCAGCCCTCTGTCCTAATGATGAACTTGCAGGGTGGTAAAGGTGCTCAGATTTAATGCCTGAAAATTAAATTTTGAGTTAAAAAAGGTTTAGTACAGGGGATAGAAATATCAGGACAGGCTGAAGTGAGATGAATTTTCTCAAACCTTTTGTTTAAGAAATGGATAGAATATTCTAATCAAGGTTTTGGCCAATCCAAACCATCATCTTTTGGCAAGGCTGGTTTGGGTTTGTTTGCTTATTTTTATTTGAGGGTTAATAAACACTTTTTGTTTAACCATTTAAAATAAAATACGATACTTCAAGAACTATCCAAGATTTACAGTAAGTTTGTTAGAAATAAAGCAAATATGGAAGTCACATGGTTGCAAAGTCCAGAAGAATAGAGTGAATAGCTGGGAATGCCAGGAGATCCGTGGAAAGTAAGAGGAATAGTGCTTGCTGCCAAAGAGCCTTTCAGATGGATTCTGTGGGACTGTCTCCACACTCTTCTAAGGAACTCATCCACAGCAGAATTAAACCTGGAGCGAGGCACCGAGCAGTGACCTAATGCCTCAAAGTCATCCAAGACTGAGAAAAGGCTGGATAGGACACAAGATTGCATGGCACGTACGACAGCCATAACAACATGATGTGAAAGATGCAAAAAGACAAATCTGAAAGCTTTGGCAATCTTTCCTCCATCAGGCAAACAAACAGGTATTGGCATCTACGTCTGCTAAGGCTTTACCTGGTGAATAATTTATGCATTTCCATGTGTTTTTATTCAAAAGTGACTTTGAAGTTCCAATCTCCAATATTTCCTCATATTCTTAAGGATTAGAAGTTGATAATGGTGACTTATAATCAACAAAGAGTCCACATTAGCAGAGATGGGGGGGGAAAAAGCGAGCAAGAAAAAGAAAGAGTGAAAGAAAAAACAAAAGGCAACTCTAATGTCTGTCTAGTTCCTGCAACGGTTATTTCCTTCACACTGAGCTGTCAGTAAGTAAAAACATATTGTGGCAGGCTGTAGTTTACCTATGCTTGTGTGCAGGCATTGGAGGCTCAGTGGGACTAATTATGAAAATATGATTATAATGGATTAGTAATTCTGTCAATCAGAGACATGCATCTGGTAACAAAAAAGCAATGGGTAAAAATGCCACAGGACAGGAGAATTTCATGCTGTGGGTTAGTACCAAATGCATGTCTCATGGGAGAAAAAAAAGATTTGAATTATGGAGGGGGAGAATTGCTGGGATTGTATATTAATAAGAAAACACATATCAGATCTGTGGCTCAGAAAAGCATTAAAACCAGCTGTAGAGCCATTTTTACTCTTTCTCTCTAAAGATGGCTTGGACTTCCTTGGAAAGGGTACAATTTCAAGCTGCACTAAAAGTTTTCAGGCAGAATTGGCAAACAGCAGCACTAGATAGGCCTTATCAATCAAAGGAAAGGGTGACATCTCAACCACCACAGGCATTTCCTTTGTCTTTGAAATTACATTCTAGAACCAAAGAACAAGAAAACCTGGGGAAGACACTGCAATTCTGGGTAAAAAGCATATTTTTAAAATTGAAGAAGAAGAATTTGTCTTTTAGTCTGCTTCCTTAATGGGGATCCTTCCCTTTCCTCCCTCATCCATGCCTGGTTTGTTAGGTAGGACCCTACTGGAGAGCTAGATTCTGGTCACGATGTCTCAGGGAAGACAGCTGAAGAGCTGTCCCATCTCCTTTTCCATATAAAACCACCATAAAGTAATTTATTCTGTAAAACAATGTGAAGCTTGTAAATAACTACAAGCATTTTGAACTTCATTCTCTGCATTACAGCTCTGCCGATATGTGCCCTAGTAACTTGGCCAACTCCTGGCATATTAATATGTTTTATTACAATTTTTGTTCCTTGTTTGCTCATGGGGCTGAGGCAGCTCCCACATTTATAGGCCAGTCTGGAAGGTGTACATTCCTCCAGAGGAAGCAGCAATCTTCTGGCTCAGCCTCTGCAAGCTGAGGGGAACCAAATGCAGCTGGGATCAGATCCGTCTGCAGCTCCCTGGGAGGCTTGGGAGCACTGTCATCTGGAAAATTAGGATGCTGCAGCTTTCCTGGCTTTCTCCGTCGCAGCGGGGGTAGAGGGGGCTGGGGAACTAAGAAGGATCAGCTTGTCAGTCTATAGCACTAGATAACTGCCGAAGCATTGTTGCTGGCCTGACTATAAAAATATCATCTCCTTCTTACAGATGATATAAAATCAGCCAATT
The DNA here is from genome assembly GCA_013400375.1 of Thinocorus orbignyianus. NCBI lineage: Eukaryota > Metazoa > Chordata > Aves > Ciconiiformes > Thinocoridae > Thinocorus > Thinocorus orbignyianus. The sequence goes on along the minus strand of VXBW01007282.1, from coordinate 1,634,067 downwards.
AAAGTCCTTCTCCTAATCCCAGATGGTTGCCTCAGGTACTTGTACCAAAGCTGAAGGATGAAGAATTTATACAGGAAACCAGACTGGAAACATTGGTGGTAGAGCAGGGCTGTGACAAGACACCGAAAATGGATCAAATGAAGATAAAAATATCTGTGTATTTCTGTCCTCTCCTTTGACCTGTCATTGCTGCCTCTTTTTTGCAGGTGCTTCAGGCTAAATCTTGGAGGCACTATACCACTAACTGATGGGATAAAAAAGGAAAACACAAACATTGAACTGAAACACAGAGAATCACCTGGAACAGTTTTGCACTCTAAGGAAAGGAAAAAGAGGAAATATTCAGGCCCCCTCTTCTGCCATAACCCTGTTTTTCCTCAAGTGCAGTGCCTTTTGTTCATTGGAGTTTCTCTGAAATTATTCCAGTCTAAAACTGACTCACGTGCTGAGTATGAGCCTGCCAGCAGCATGTCTGCTGGGGTGGAGTAGAAGAGAGAAGAAATAAAGGAGGAAAGCTGACATGAACAGCCATCAGCTAAACACGTAGTAAAAAGTGAATATTCAAATGGAAGACCAGATTAATTTTGAATATGATTTCTATCCTGCAGCCTAGCAGATACAGAGACAGACTTTATACTGTTAAAAGGCACAATACAAATGCTGGCAAAATCAGAAAGTATGTCTGACCCACAAAGATGTGCTCCTGGCCCCAGTCTAAACCACTGACAAGTAGGGAGTGCCATCAGGAAAAGAAAAAGATGCTAAGGAAGCAATAAAGTGATAAATGCCAAACAGGTGAGAATAAAATTCATCTGGTTGGACTGGGACTTCTCTGCCCCCTTCAGCCAAGGGACTGAAAGCAACTTTGTCCTGTCATTTGCACAACAAAGTGGTGCAGAGCATTGCTTGCAACAATCTCACTGAAAACCTATTTCAAAACAAAAACTGCAGAGAAAGAAGAGGAACCAAAGCACAGTGAGATGAACACTGAGCGCGTGGTGGTCTTCTTGCTGTCAATACGTTCTTTCAGCACCCTATGCTACAAAAATCCCATTGCTTCAGCAGCAAGAGACTAATCATCAGTTCAATGGCTTCCTTGTGAGTTCTTTCCCAATTGACACAAGTGAACAGTTTTTCAAAAGCAAAAATGCACATAACTTGAGCATCTACAGTTCTGAGCACGTAAGTTCCAATTTGGGCTTGTTTTTATGTAAAAGTGGGTGAGCAGTAAGCATGGGTACACTGTCACTCTTCTAGATTAACTTCCTTTCACAAACAAGTTTCTCCCCACTGAGCATTTCTAGAACCTGCTATTTATTATTTCTCCCTAAATGAGCAGCTGAGGGGCCCTACTTGATCCATATTGTGATTGCGAGGACTTTCCCTGAGCTTTGGTTTCAGATTAAGTAATTCACTGAGCAGAATTTTTCCGCAGAAGTGGAATGGCTGCTGATGAAGGAAAACCAAAAATTATGAATTCAGCTCTTTTTGAGACATCATTGTTGTTCAGAGGAAGAGCCAACAAAGGGAACATGTAAGCAAGAATAAGTTGTGGCAAAGCTTATTAAATATGACTGTTTGGTAAAGCGCCATCATGCTGATAAGGGCATATTGGACAACCCTGCCAGCTGAATCCAGTTCATGCACGGTGCCCTCATTCCACTCTATTTTATATCAGAGACAAACTTTCAAGAACGCTATCTAGCTTCTTGAAACCATATGTTTGTCATAACCACATAGTCCTTGTGGTTGCTCAATGCTCATTTACATGGCCACCAAGTCACAACCGGTCAACAGCCCAGCATTGTTTAGGAATCCTCCTGTTTACAAGGTGCAGAGACCTTCTAAATGGACAACTGAGGGCTAATCTCAGATATTAGGATCACTTTGACTGAGATACATCACCATAGGGTCCAGTTTTTAGGCATCAAAGTTTACAACTATCAGTTCCCATGACACTTTCAGAAAAGAGAATTCTCAACTCTTCATCTTCCCTCTCTCCTGTGTGCAGCTTGCATTGGACTATTTAGCCAAATCCAGGACTCCAGAAATGATGGAGCAGTAGGATATAAATAGGACAGATCTTGATAATATCACATATTCCATTGTCCTGCTGAATAGATAAATTCAGTGTGTTACTTGCACAGGCCTTCTCATGTCTAATGAGACAATTTTCATGTAGTCGGTGGCAAGCACAAGTGAACTGTGATGGAATAAGCCAATTTTGGGAAGGATACGGGAGATTAATCAGCAGGTGTTCTTCCTCCATGGACATATACTCTACTGAAAGGCACAAGCCCACTCAGAGGCCTGCCACACCACAAAATCCCTGCAGCTGTTGAGAAATGCAAGCCAGAGGCCAGCTGATTAGAAAGGTACTCCAGCAGAATTGATTTCGGGTCTTACATCTTACATTCCAAGCCAACAGTGTTTAAAACTAAGCTTTAAAGGGAAACTGGCTTAGAAAACAGACACGTGAAACAGCAATCACATCACAATGGAGAACAGTGCTGCTGTAGAGCTGGGGTTGTGTTCTGCCAGCTCCCTCTGGATGCTCACCATGTGTGGTCGGAAACTGCAGGGTACCTGCCTCAGCTGTGGACCAGCACCTCCATTACATCTGAAATGTGAACTGGGAACCTGATGCTCCATCCCAGGCTTTGACCTGGGAAGGTAACACTTGCCACCCCTGCAGAATTTTCCCTTTTGAAGCCAATGAGGAATTTCCACCAATGTTAAAGGATTCTTGAAGGAGCCCCAAAGCTGTCATCTCAACTATATTTGGGGGTTTATTGCATCTGCCTCTGTGGTAGGCAGGCAGCTAGTAGCAGGATTTACCACGAGTCCAATTTACCAGGCCCAAGGAGAAAAACATACCTAAAAACTATGGAGCTTGTTCAGCAAGCACAAGACTTCTAAAGGGCTCCACTACATCAGGAACATTTTTGTTCATAAGTACAGTGATGGTCCAACTACTTCCATGTTTTTTAGGAAATAGCTGTTTTAAGAACATTTGGTCTTTGAATTTCCTAAAGGAAAATGGCAATAACAAAAAGAAATATTCTAATGCAGAGACAATGTAGGAAATATTACAAGGAAAAACACTGGACATAAATAACTAAACCCCAACCACTCACCATACTTTTACTGTTTTCCTATGTATCACATTTTTCTATCTCAGCAAACTAGGGCTTTGCTATTATTTCATTACCCCTGTGAACAGAGCTACTGCTATATAAATAACAACAATACTATTTCTCAAGGACAAATAAATGTATTTTGATCATATCTGAAAGGGAAGGAGAGGAAAATAATCTTTGGTCTGAGATAAAGCAAAGAAAATAGTGTAAAAGAAAGGTGCATAATCAGCTAATATATGAGCAAATGAAAGAGTTTTTATTACAGAAGTGGCTTTCATTTCTTGAAGAAGAGTTTGTGTGCCCAAATCAGTCAGTTCTTGCAGCACTGTACAGTCTACTCAAACCCATCTCTTCCCTTATAACCTCTCCTAACATCTACCACATTCAGAGAGTTGCTAACACTGACCTCCCTACCATCTTGTTTTCAGATTGCAGCATTCCCCATTAAAAGGTAAGGTTTCCAATTGCTTGTATTCATAAGACTCATTTTCATTAGATAGTATCTTTCATATCCTTTCTCTACCTATTTCCTGTGTAACTAATGCCCACAAAGCTTATCGGGACTGTTTGGTTCAAACACCAGCTCTGCCAAGGTCAGAGATCTCTGCTCAGCAGTGCTGGATGCAGATTCTTTTTCATCCTCTCTGATTAGAAATAAGAGACAGGAAAAACCTATT
>VXBW01007282.1:1492250-1625509 GCA_013400375.1 Thinocorus orbignyianus | reverse complement strand
TTTACCAGACTAAACAGCCATAGAGGATATCATTAAATGTAACTCCATTAACAAACTTCATTTCAGTCCCTCTCTGTTGCAATGGATTTTTATTCCATTAAGCTCAGTGTACTTTTCCCACCCCTAGAAAGAAGAGCATGTGGTAATGCTTAGTACAGCAACCCTTAATCTACATCTCTGGCACTGCTCTGGAGGTCTGAACAGCAGAAATCAAAGTCATACACATACAGAGGTTTCCCTAAAGCCTCCAGCACGGCCAATTGCAGTTGGTTTTGTGGGTTTTGGCTGGGTTAACTTGTATTTGCTGTCCCTACTGCTCACAGTGACATTTTTAGAAGCCAGGCAAGTAAGCAACCAAAGCGGCAGCAGGATCCAAATGATAACTAGGCTTCATCTGCTATCTTCTCTCTGCCACGGCATTACATAGTAAAGTCTCAGCAGTGCTAAATTTATCTGCCTAAGTCAGAGAAACTCCTTCATTGGCTGTAAGCAAGGATTACCAAATCTCAGATGGAAAGATCAGACTTTGCTTCTTAGTTTATGGGTGAGAAACAAATAGATGTATGAACAAATGAAGCAGCAAACCAACTGGTATGATATTAGGCAGGTGACTCATCCAGCCAACAGCCCTTCAGCAAGGCAGAAGACCTCTCCGTAAAATGAATTCCCTTCTGGATTACTGCCTCCCAAAGCAATAACATAAATCCACCTAACATTTAAGTAAGGGGATATTGGATTTGACAGATCAACAATGATCATGTTTGTCTACAGAGTTAGAAGGTCACTACTGAAGACCCAGTTGAGAAAAGCAGGTGCATGTGGAAAGGGGCCAGATATCACAGGGTAGATAAAGGAGATCAACCTTTGAAGAAAACAAAAGATATTAAGAAATCATCAAGGCAGAAGCAGCCCCAGAGGAACCACCAGATCTTCCACTTTTCACTGCTAATAAGAGATGCATTGTTTTGCTGCTGTTTTGTTGGGGTTTTGACTTGTGGATTTTTTCTAAATACGAAGATAAACTGTCAGACTGCACAGACCAAACACTATGAAGCAGACACCATACAGAATAAACCTTCTTTTGAACCAGAAATCAAGCAAATGGTCCAGGTTCAAAGACCTCCAAAACCTATTTTCTAATCCCACCCACTGCTAAGGGCTTCCAGACAAGCCCACTGCCACTTCCTAAGGTGACACTGATATCTGTCTGGAGACACGTTACCCGAGACAGACTCCAAAGAACTAAATTTCCAGAGAACACCCACCCAGTGTGACAGAGTGCAGCAGAACACATACATATTCAATTTCAGATATTAACTGCAAACGGGGTAGAGTCTGTCCTTGGATGCTGTTTTGTGCTGCCACAGTCACAGGGTGGGAGTTGGAGTGTAATTCAGGTGTCTTACGCTCCCATCACAAGACTTCGCCTTTCTAGGCATAATCAAATTGAAGAAAGCATCTTCTTTCAGAAAAAGGAGAAGAGAAACTAACTTGCTAACTTATTTTTTATTCAATTCAACTCTCTTTCTGTTTGTGTAATTCTTCATGGGTCAAGATGAACATACCACACATACTGTGTGAGCATTTCCTGATACTGCAAAATTGAAGCTAATATGTTACATCTCTCCTTCTCTCACTGCTGCAAAGAATACCTAAGCCACTTAAAGCAAAGAGCAGCTCATGTTTAGAGCTTACCTCTGGAAAAGCGCCAAGTAGAGTATCCTAACAGGGAAAGGGGATCAGGAGACTCGTCTCCTGGCTCACTCAAGCCTTGCTCCACAGCCACTCATTTTCCAGCTTCCCCAGCTGGTGGTGATTTTTTCAGCCAACCTGAAAAATCTCATATTCGGTCACAAAGCAGTTTTGACATGGATGCCTTTGCACCTAAGAGAATCTCTCAAAATAATTGGTTATGCAGTGCAGAAAAATCTTTCTCCCCTGAGCCATCAGAAGTATGACAGTTCTCCCTTCATTGTGGAACACTATCCTAATATCACAATGTGACCTGCTAGGAGCACAGACCCTGGGTTGAGACGGTCGGAGAGGTTGTTGGACTGCACAACCCTTCCTCCCGACTGCAGGGCAGTTGGTTCATAGCTAAGGATGCTGCTCAGACCCTGCCCCAGGAGTTGTCCCCTACCCATGCAGATTGACACATACTGGATGTAGTGTCAGGCTGCAGTGGCACATCAAACAGAACTCACAATTCACCTCCTCCAACACCAAACCAATTGTCTGCCCAAGATGTCCTTAAAAATAGTTTTTTAAGCCTGCTGGATTTCAGAGATCAGCAGAAATCCGATACACAGAGCAAATGAGTTTACAGAGAATATTTGGTTTTGCATTTAAAATACCGATCTGATAGATAATATATATGAGTGCTTTCAGCTAGTGTGTTGGTACAGAGTACATTAAACTGCATATGGATTATCTGCAATGAATAACACCCTTCTTAAAAGGGCACGGGAGGGAATTTTGCAAGACAAGACCTAAAATCAAACGGCCCTTCAGGATGAAGCACCACAATATGAGGCTAATGGACACAATACACTGGTAAAACAGATGAGGACGTGTCCAGCTGAGCCTCTTGGGCTGGGTTCTCAGGCTCTCAAAAAACTAGTGGGTTCAGCATCACAGGGGACAAAAAGTATGTAGATATACACACGTATATATACACACCTATATGTATATTAATTCAGTTCAGTCTTACTCCATACAAACAGCTCACACAATCAGTGTAACAAAAGATCATCTACTGGAGTGAGCAGAAGCAGGAGTCACCTCCACAAGGCAAGCTGGCAATCATATCAGGAGAATCAAATGATCGACACAGCACCAGCAGCATACGAAAGAAAGAGGAAAACAGATTTAATTCCATTTAGCAAAGCCCAAACTAGCAACAGCCATGGAGAGGAACAGAGTCCAGCTCCTGCACTGTTAAATCCATCTAGCACTATTCTCCTGTCAGCAGGTTTCACCCAGGACAGTCTCAGGTAAATCCTAGATTAGAGTTTCATTCTTCTTTCTAGTAGCACCCAAAAGGTTTAACTGTTTATCAGTCACCAATTAATTCTTCTGACATGATTATTTAAATTTGTTTGCATCACTGAGGGTATATTTTTTGCCTGTGGAGTATCGTACTGTTTTCTGAATTCTGTACTGATGGGGAATGGGACTACAGTAAACATGAGTATTTTTAATCTTCCTTTAGGGAAAGTGGAATAGAGTAGCAGGATTTGATGACCATAGGGGTCTTTTCCAACCTAAATGATTCTGTGATCACTTTGGTAATTTTTTGAAAAATATGTTGTTGGTCCCCAGGTTAGTAACGCTGAATGGTGAAGTCTGCTATCAGTGTGGGCAATTTCTAACTATAGAAAATGGTCATGGTAAGAACCTGAATTGTTCTCAGAGGACAGATGTAGGACAGTTGATTTCACCACACCCAAGCTGGATACTTGATTAAAACTATGCTGAAAAACTCCACAACTGCTGTAAGGACTTCCAGCCTTCAAAACCACCTGTCTGCTGTGGTAGGGAGAAACACAGAACTGTCTTCATGGGCTACCAGCACTAACAGAAAAGAAAAATACGCTACTTAAGACCAAATATCTTCATGTCCCCACATGGTATTTCCTATGCCCCCATGTACAGCACACTGCCTTGTTTTTTTACAGAGGCAACAGACATGAGCAAAGTTTTGAGAACTGCAAATGCTATAAACACAAGAAAATGGTTTGTTTCCTCCACTGCTTTCTCTTAGAGCACTCCAGGTTTGGAAGGGATCATCCTCTGAGTCCCAGCTCTGTCACCAGGGTGGTCATCCTGCAGCAGCTAATCCCAAACTGACGCTGTTAGCATCACCTGGCACTTTACAAGCCTCATGCAAACATTGCTTTACTTTCTCAGAGACAGGTAACCACAGGACCTCTGGCAACAAGTTTAAAAAAATGAATTATCTAGTATTATGCAGGCCCAGGAGCAAAGCTCAGGAAATTCCTGTGTCACTGACTGCTGTTCAGGCTTTTTTCCTCTTGCTTCAGCCTGCAAGGACTGAATTAAGAGCTGCAACAGCAGCCACGGCTCTCTCAAAAGGTGCTCTACAAATATCCAGGAGAAGACATTAAGTAGGCAAGCAAGGATTAGTTATACTCATTTGGGGAGACTTTCTTAATCCTGAGAAGAGGCAGCAGAGCTGCATAAAGCAGCAGACAAAAGAATCAAAATGCAATTCTAAGGATAAGTAAGGAGCACATCTTACCTGCAAACTCAGCCCATTCCAACATGATTTCACTAAACTGTTTTCCACATAAATTCTGCTTTTCTTCTCTCTTCAGTCATATTCCTTTTATATTGTGTTGACTGCCTTCACTTTTTATTTATTGTACTTCACCCACATTATGACTTTTCTCAGCAAAGTTTTAAGTCGATTGCAGCAATCTCACATCTCCTGACCTGCTGCTAGGAACTGATGGACAGCAGTGCTCATTATTTTCCAGGTGTCCTCCACTTGGAGAAGCTGTGCCATTTACAATACAAAGGAGAGGGTGGTGAGGGCAAAGGAATTTTTCTGCCTGCGCCAGAACCTGTTACTAACAGTTTCAATATTTAATCCACACACTTTGTATAAGACGACAAGGAATGATCTCCTTATGTACATGCCTACGTCCATGAAAAACCATTAGATCATGGAGTCTAACTTTGAGGGACATAGTTCCCTTGTGCCCATGATTTCTGCTCCAGAATCATCTCCAAGTGCATCAGGCAGCCACAGCAACCAGTGAATTTAAGTCCACAGTTCCACACCTGGGATGCACCAGCCCAATTGGCTGCATTTCCAAAGCAGTTTTTAGTCAGTTTCAAAGGCTCTGAGTTTCTTCTGTATGTCTGCACATATTTGCTCATGCCATTGTATTTCATGCAAAAAAAAAAAACCTGCTTCAGAGCACAAGCTGCACTTGCCTTCACAAAATGGGGAGCCCAGCCACCGGCACAGAGCCTGGCAGGGCAGGAACCCGGGCACAGGTCACAACAGAAAGGACCACAGAGGTGTGTAGCACCAGGATAACATTGTTCCCATAGTGTTGCAGGATTTCAAAACCAAATTCAATATGTTTTAGAACTGGAAGCAAATCACCAACGAAAAGACCAGTCAGGCTTGTTTTACCAGGAGCCTGGCATCCACTACAGAGAACAGCAACAAAGGTGAAGAGAGAAACAGAGGAAGATCCTCAGGGACCTGGAAGACTAAAAGAAGCAATGAAGCATTTGCTTTGGAGGCTGAAAATTGTATGATACAGTGTTTGCTTAAATGAGCAGATTGCAAGCAAAATAAGACATGGTACCTTCATTCACCTATAGCAGGGGTTTTCATGAAACTCCCAGCTGCCTTCAGTTTTTCACAAGTAAAAGGAGTGCTGGTAGATAATTTTAGAATAAAAAGGGTAAATAAAGAGGAGTCCAGCTGCACTGTACAAAGGAGCGCAGTGAGATACCCATTACAGGGTATGGCTCTCCCCCTAGACAAAAGCAAAACATATGTCATGCACTAATATTTCAGAACGAGTTCCTACTCACCACACAGTTGGAGTATTAAATATACATCGCTGTGTCACAGCAGAAACAGACACAAATAGGAACCTGGTAGTATTTCAGTATGGTGTTCCAAGCTTAAAAGTCACTTACAGTAGAATGAAACCTATTCTGTATTTATTTTCCACAGGTACAAGTCCTAAGCAGATGGCTGCCTTTAGCATAAAACGAGCACCTGAGGAGGGAAGGGGAAGCAAGTAACTCCAACAGGCCATCTGTTTCTTAATTTTAAAACAAAGGGCACAAGGAACTTTGAGGCACTACCAACTATATCCACTCTGTGCCATACCCTCCCAGTTACTCAATTGTCAGCACCAGTTAATTCCCCTATTGTTGTGATGTGATGCTTTTCCACGCAATACCTGAGAGCCATAACTGATTGTGCAATGTGTCACTGCTAGCTTCTCCAGAGAAAGAGTTCCCCCAAGCCAAAATACTTCATTTGCAAATCACACCTGAGCAGGAGTTGATAGGAAAAGCTGTCTCCATCTGTAGTTACAGTATCTCTCTGGCTTCAGCAGGACATAAGCAAGTACTTAAATGCTTCACAAACCAAACCCTTAAAGCACATGTATGTCTCTTTCAAGCAAATGCGTGTATTAACCTTGCTCCAGACAGTAAATATTTATACATTTACCAGTTATTTGTGAAAGTTCTTGCACTGCATAATTTACAAGACAAACCAAAACTGTCTATTTCCAAGCCATAGACACTTGCACTTCCCTTTAAAATATTAATGTCTCCTTTGGTAGAGAATCACACATGACTTCATATGTGGATGTGCTGTTCTCAAGCACCCACAGCCTACTGCAGCCTAAACCCACTGCTTTAGGAAGTCAAAGAATGATCCGGAAATTTTCCTGCACTGACATTTACTTAAATTTACAAAAGAAAAAGAAATATATGAAATGCAGAGCGATGCCAGTCTCCCACCTGATGTCTAGGCTTCTTCTGCACTGAAGCTGGAAATTTTTGTCACTCGGTTTTCTGACTGTACAAATTACACCAAAGGCGTAAGGACTGTGAAGAACCTAGGTTAAAAATTCTACTCTTTCCTAACATCATAATGTTGCCTTTTAGGGAAGTTTAAACAGAATATAACTTGCCCGGAGAGCTGCATGTTAACATTTACTTATACAACAGCACCTATTGCAAATGCGCTACTTGAAGTGAGATGTCCATGTCCTCAAGAGACCTCTGCAAGTCCTGCAGCTGGAGTTGCATTCTGGCCCCATGCAACTCAGCTTTGTCTTTGCCTTGCAGAGATAACCTGGGAGGGGGGCTGCAAAAACAGCTCAGCTGGGGTTGTCTCAAGATTGCATTACAATAAGAACCAAAACTGAATGGAGCCTTAACAAACAAAACGCCTTGAGTCCCCTCCCACCACTATTCCCATGACTCCAAGTGCTAGACGTCACAAAACTAGCAACAGAAATTTAGGAGCTATCACGCCACCAGAGGTAAATATTCCAGATAGTGTAAACCACTCAGGTGTAATCCTGCACCCCCATCGAATCAGGAAATGTAAACCATAAGGTTTGGGGAGAAAAGGGGGAATCTTCCAATGATACCGCTGGCCTGTAGAAGATTCGTCTCCCGCCTTGTCCAGAACTCTGTACAGGGTAACCTCCCAGGGACTGAGCGACTTTACCAGAGAGAGAGGGTAAGGATTAAGAAACATACACATAGTATAAGGCATGGTATTAAGATCATGATTGGTGCGCTCTTTTAAGATATGAATATCTAGCACGCTTATGCTTTGTGTTGTTACTTTTCAGGATCATTTGTAGGTTGTAATAGTGTATTTCACAAACAGCTTTTGAACTGCAATAGTGGCATATTGAACCTGCTAGTGAAGTCCAAATAAATTTTTCATTTGAACCCCTCAGTGAAGCCCTTTTTTCCTTTTTGCCACACTGTGCCGCCTGAAGGTTTGCCTACAAGAAGAGGTTGTCCTGCTTTAACTCTTCCAGTACAATTATATCTGGTCTCTGATATAGCAGCACCAGTTTAGCAACATAAATGTGAATGCAGTTTTACTAGTGTAAAAGTGTTCTATAGTGGCAGAAATATACAGGAATAGAATGAGTAAGACTAGCGAAAGTTCCTTCTTACTCATCTATTGCCTCCATAACAACAGACAGTATCAGCAGAGCCTGTTTGGTTTTAGAAAGCTTGTTTATAAATATTAGACCTAAATATAGAGGCAAAATAGAAGTATCCATGCCAGACAGGTTTTTGCGTGGCTTCAACAGAAGCAAAAGGTCTGTGAATATATTTAAATAAGATATGCAATCTGTTCACAATATATGTTCAAAAGTCAGGGAAACTCAATTGACAAGAAATTATGGCATTGACAGAAACTAATGAAAGAAAAAGGAAAAAGAGACATATCATATTAGGGAAATGAAATACTGAGAATAAAAGCCTCACAACTAAAAAAAAAGAAAATCAAAATAACATAAATTTCAATTATTTAAGAGGAAGGTTATCCCAGGTAGCTTGAAAAATCCCAGGCACTGATTTGTAACAAATGGAGACACACATTGTGCATGTGAAATTCATGAAAATGTGACAGCAGGGATCAAACGCACAATTGTTTGAATGACAGAGATTCCCTTGTTCAACTCTCCACAGTCCTGTTGTCATCGCCTATCTGGCAAGAAGTTCAGAAGGGAAGACAACAGTGACCTAAGGGGGCTTTTCTTCACCTCCTGTCAAGGTAAACGTTCCTCAGAGAATCCATCAAAACATTAAATTCATCTTTAATCTCTCAAAGAAAAAAAAAATTGGCAAGAAGTAAAACATACAAGTTAAAATTCAACTAAGTCATTTCTCCTCTTCTCCAGCAAAGACCCTGTTGTCCATGGATTATTTAAGTTAACTGACAAGATAATTTTATCAAAGCCTTGTCTACAGGAAAAGAAAAGAATAATGCAACTTTAAATGCTGCTAACTGCAAGAAGGTCATAAAGATTTATGGTTTACCCTCCTGTAAACACCATTCTTTATAACTGATCCCCAGGAGATTTACTGAATGCTCAATAACCTTTCTCTGGTGAATGCAAGCAAAATCATCAGCACCATCTCAAAACCCAGTTTATTCAGCAAGCCAAGAGAACTGTGCCTTCAAATTGACCTCAGCAGTGCCGTTCCTTCTCTCCCTCCTTCTGCAAGTTGGTAATAATGAAGATGCTGTTGTGATGGAGAATCCTCCCAGCCAAGGTTGAACTTTAAATGTACTTGGAAAGAGTTCTCCCAGCCAAATGTCACTGGGCAGGCCTTGTGGGCCCAGCATGGAAGATGAAGTGTGTACACTGGGCTCTGCAGGATTACTGCTAGAGAGACTCTTTCACCTTCAGATAAAAGAAAAAGTAAACATTTGCACTGAACTAGGCAGTGACTTGGCAAATGGAAATGGAAGCCACATCTGCTATTAAACCATTTGTAGTTTCCTCAACTTCAGTGTTACCAAGGATTCCATTACCAGGAAAAGAAAAAAACCCAACCAAACAAAAAACAGATAAGCAAAAGGGAAAACGCTCAACCTCAGGCAAATTTCTAGATACATTAGCAGAAATTCCCTTAAAGGAGCCTGAAAAACTCATCCCAAATTCTGTGTGCAGTAAATGTGAGAAAAATTAGGACAGCGCACAAGATAAATGATTGGTTTTAACAGTTATCAGAGCTTTGTATCCCTGTGCACTCCCCAACTGCCCACTGTCCAGTCCCAGATCCCCAGCAAATCTTTGCCTCTTAAAATGCATCCTGGTGCCTTCATGAAACTACTTGTGGTGTTTCATGGTTTTTCCCTGTGGTCCTTCTGCTTAGAGATATGCTCAAGGGAGACCTGGTCCCTTTAGCTGGGATCTACAATTCAAACTATTTTTAAAACTAGTGGGCTGACAGCTGGGTACATCTCTGTTAGCTTTTATCAATGCAAGAAACATGGGATAACACTGCTTCTCTTCTTGTCCCATACAATTCCTCCTCATGACTTAATCTCACCCTCCGGCAACCGTCCATGCAAAGGGAAGCTGTACAAGTCTCATGGCAGAGGATCACAATCTCTTTTCTCCCACTCACTCTCTCTCCTTTTCTTGCACGAAAAAAAAAAGTATTGGCACAGCTGGCAGATAGACAATGAGGGTATCATATCAACGTCTTACAGGTGTTTGCAGCCAGCATTCAACCTTATCTCCCTCTGTGTAGCAAGACTGACGTGCACACACTGCTAGGAGGAGTTTGATGGTGTGCATGTCAGCTTTAAATCACTGACCTACCTGAGCTGTATTTTTTGCATGTGTGTCCTGCCCCCACCCCATTTTCCAGGTTTATTTTCAATAGTGTTCTGGAAAAGACAGAAATTATAGCCCCACCCACACTATTCAAATACCACTATATACTGAAAGCAGTTTTAATCATAAAATTAGGAGCACTCCCCCAGGCCCAGACCCAAACTGCCCTGATGCTGCAGACAGCTCTGATCTAGGGTTACAGCTGTTACCAATTTAATACAAGTCTTGTGCCTCAGAAAGTTCCCAAGACAGATGCAAACAGATCCAAAGCTTTAGGGGGCTAAGATGTGGTGTTCTGGTTTCTAACCCACTGCTAACTTAGAGTGAAATTAAATCCCGCCTGTAAGCATCCATCTGTTATTTCCAGTCACCCAGCACCAAGTAGAATATTTAAGGAGTGATTTATTATTCCATTTATTTTGCATACCTCAAAATGAAGCACGCAAATAGCGAAATATTTTAAACTAACCAGTGAGCAGTTCCCAAGTGTCTGAAAACATCTGCATCTCCCTCACCCGCACACAAGAGATTCCAACTTTAAAACCTAATTTTCTTACTTAAAAACTATTCTATTTTCAGATAAATTATATCTTGAAGCAGATAACTTGGCCTTTGCAAGAAACCCATCTCCTTTGTGTGACTCTTGGAAAGGCTGGCAGAAGAATAGTTCTTCCACCCACCCTCCAAAAAAACTTTAAATCACACAGATAAAGAAAATAATAAAAAGGTCAAAGTTGTTTGAAGCTTAGTCAAACATAAATGCCATCTGTCATAAGCAGTAGCCCTGGGGAGTGGGGATACCACTGACCATTTACAACACAAGAGTCAACAAGCAGCACCTAATGCCTGGAGAGATATCACAAAAGTCTCCAAGCATGAAAATATGTGTGTATATGCTAATCAGTCTGCACATTCGCTCACATTTGTTTGTTGTTTCCACTGCTCTCTCCACCACAGGATGAGGGGAAATCCCTAGTGTTGCTAATGATCTAGTTCACGCACTGAATAAGTCAATCTAGATCAGGGCAGCAAAGATTAATGGAGTCTTTGCTGCGGGAGTTTTGCTTCTGTTCGTAGAAGTCATTGAAAACATTCTCAACAGTGACTTCATACAAATAAACATTGCTTCTATCATCCTGAGCTAAGGCAACACAAACAAACAATTCCTTGTTTGATTCACACCCATGACAAAAGAAGAAAGAAGCCTACAAAATCTCTCTCTCTGCCAATTATGAATACTTAGAGTGGATGTTGTAATGAGAAATAAATGTTTCTTCCTTTAAGGATCCTTGGGGAATCTTTTCTTATTTCTGTCTTCCCAAGAAAGAGTACACTGGAAGGTCATTGGAGAAACAGAGGATCTGTGTTCTCTCAGCTTGCAGAAAAGGTCAGAGCAGTACATAAAATGCCTACCCCGATGGACTCCAGGCAGTAATAAGAAGGCCATAAGGAGGCCTATAAATAACCAGTGTATTTGCCCTTTCTTGGCATATTTCCTGGGAAAAGGTGCTGAAAGCACTCCCAACGACTTGATGGAAAGGAGCACATCAGAGCAGCAAACAGTGCTGCTCCCCTCCTGCAGCATTCCTCTTCCTCCAACACTTCTCCAACACAGACTCCCAAAGTCTCCATTTTCGTGCTATGACCATATAGCTGGACTCCTTGGGCTCTGTGACTACAACTGCCACTGGAGTTCATCAGGTTCCTTGGGGGGCCCCTGTCTGCTTATGCCATTAACTGGATTTTACATCACAGAATCAGAGAATAATATGGGGTTGGAAGGGACCTCTGGAGATCATCTAGTCCAACCTCCCCACCAAAGCAGGTTCTCCTAGAACTGGTTGCACAGGAACTTGTCCAGGTGGGTTTTGAATATCTCCAGAGACAGAGACTCCACCACCTCTCTGGGCAGCCTGTTCCAGGGCTCTGCCATCCTCAAAGTGAAGAAGTTCCTCCTCATGTTTAGATGAACTTCTTATGTTCAAGTTTGTGCCCGTTACCTCTTGTCCTCTCACTAGGCACCACTGAGAAAAAAGACTGGCCCCTTCCTCTTGACACCCACTCCTTAAATATATATAGGTGTTGATCAGATCCCCTCTCAGTCCTCCCTTCTCCAGACTAAAAAGACCCAAGTCCCTCAAGCTTTCCTCATAAGAGAGATGCTCCAGGCCTCCAATCATCTTGGAGGTCATCCAAGCAATGGCTGCACACACTTGCTGAGTCACAACAGGGAACCTGGAAACACAACATCATGGGTGAAGACTTTTATAAGTTACAACACAGATCAGACTCTTCTGCCTCTGTTGACTATAATTTTCTGGTTGATTTTTTTTTTTTTTGATTCCTGGAGAGGCGAGCAGCATCAGAGCAGCCTGTTGCCTGAGAGGCTTTATTAGGACCAGCTTTAAAGGTTGGGTTTTATTAACAAATTGTCAGGTTGAGTCTCCCCTAGCGCCCCAAAGGCAATAGGAGGTTTACCTCCAAATACTGAAATTATGTGCTTACCGCTATATATTGTAACCAGGTAGGTAAGCAACAGATCCTCTACAGCAAATCTTGCTGGGGTTCTCCAGGCTTCACTCTTGTCTTGTGATCTGCACCATATTCTGGTGCCACAGCAGAGGGGTTTTCTTGAAGAGCCACACTATGCCCTGAGATTACTTGATCCCAAGTCACGAGCACCAACACTGAAATGCAGTAACCTGATGTGCTTTTTAATGCCCAGTATCACATCTGCAAGGGACATGACTTGAGAGGAGGATGCTCAGCCTAGCTCTGCTATGCACCCTGAGGTGATCAACAGAACTTGAAGAAAAAAAAATAAAAATCTTGATTCCATGATAAAAAAAAAAGAAATACAAGAGTTTTGTTAGGAAGCAGGCAGGGATAGATAAGTGAGCACATGGAGAGAGCGCAACTTACTTTCTTCCTCTTGTCACAGCTTTCCTGGACTCCAGAGAAATGAGAGGAACCACTTTGCATTCTGCTGTGGTTGGGACTTCACAAAGCTAAATTATATCACTCTGCTACACTGGTTGTTGCTAAAGAAAGATGATAAACAAGTAACATCCTGAGAGAGCTCAGGAATAAAGGGGTTGATGCTATTGTTCAGAGGGATGGAACAGAAAATGTGAGAGAGGCAACAAGGAGAGAAGCTATTATTCTATATAAGCCCAGTAAATGTGCTAAAAAAAAAAGAGAGAAAGGAAGAAAAAAAGCAGCATTCATATTTGCTCAAACAGTTCATCCAGTGCCAATGCACCAGGTTTCAGAGGGTCAGTTCTGATCCCCATGAAACGCAGCAGATTGTTGCCATTCATGTAGACTGAAACAAGCTTTAAGAGAAGAGGCTAATACCTTCATCTTTAATGCTACCAGTCAACCACAGATAGAGTGGAGCTTTCTATGGACTGCATTTGGCTCACACCACTCTATGGATGCCACCAGTTAGAAATGAGGAAAGTGCAGCAAAAGACTGTGTTTCAGTTTGAATCAAGTCTGTCAGTGTTAAATAGGAAATCTGGGTCTGGGGTGGATTCTCAGGATAACCATCTGGAGCATACATCTGGAGAGAAGTTAACCAGTGGCTGCATGCCACTATAATCATTCCTCCCTCAAGTACTGCAAATGGAGCATCAAAGCAGAAAGCAGGTGGTTCTTCCAGGAGATAAATGAACCACAGAGAAGGGTCAGAAAGTGTGACACACACTTGATGAGGGTTTTTTTTCCTCTGCTCATAAAAATTGTCAGAACAAATTACCCGTTGGATGTTATACCAGGTTACTACATGCCCAACATTTCCATGCTTGTTGCTTTGCAGAAAGTGGAAGTTCAGTGAAGTTTCCTTAAACAGGCCTTAAGTTAGAGTATAAGCCAGCATTTAGTTTTTCACGAGTACAGATATACTGTATTCCAATATTGAGAGGCTTCATCTTGTGCTATCTTATTACTAATTTGGGGATAGCAAATTTAGGAACTTGTAAAATCTCTTACAGATGTCAAAAGTTTTCTCGTTCTGCATCAAGGTAATCCTAAACTCCCTGATATAAAAAGGAGAACACTCACATGGGATGCAAGCAGTGGGAGTTAAGCTCCTGCTCTGAGCCTCTCTAATGCCTATTAGGGCACAATGTTTGCTGTCTGTTTCAGGGAAGACTCCACCTTTCCCACAGCAGTGATCTCACATCGGATAGTTGATGTTAATGTAGAGCAAGAGTTTGAACTGCACCTTTGCCATGCAAGAGTCCTGATACAGAAGTGAGCTGCTGTCATTGATTAGATCTTAGTACTTAGTACTGAAAAATATTTTTTCACCAGGAAAATTGTGGAAGTTTTGTGAATGCTGAAGTTTCTCTGAAAAGATTTTTCTTTTTTTTTCTCCACCCTCTCAGAAAATGCTGATAATGTAAAATGAAAAGTTTTCTCAAGAATTTGCAGATGGACCCTCAACACTTGAAGAGGACCATTCATTCATGAATCTCAACACGTTTGAGCCTCACCTACACATGAAGATAAGCATTATCTACACTTCTTGAGCACCATATACATGCTCAAGTTAGAGCAAAGGTGCAGACCCAGACAGAGAATTCCAAAGGCCACAGCTCTGGCCAGAAGACCAACTACACACATATGAACAAATCAAGTGCAACATGGATATTTCTTCACGGCTTCCCAGGTCTCTGGTCTGATGTGTAGCACTTGTCCCACATCTTCTCTGAGGAGGTGACACCCCTGACTGCCTTGGCAAGTGAGGCAAAGGAAAGGGCTCCTGCTCTCATCTCCCGCCCCAGAAGATGAAATTTTAAGAGCCTGTCTCAAATCTTACTCTTGTTATTGTGCTTGGATCCAAGGTACATGAAGGAAGACCAGTAGTATTATTTCAGAACTATGGAAAGATTGGATTGGTCTAGAGCTCATCCTGGTATGAACAACAACTTGAAAAATTAGTGAAGATTTTGACAGGCTGGTGACCTTTCAGCTTATACTGTAAGCGATTTGAGTCTGGGGAGTTTACTCCTCAGAAGAGCTTCTGCCTCTATTTCCATGATAGATAAACTGCAGCTTTAACTGCAGCTGGCCCAACATTTACAGAAACTACTGCTGGACATGGACAGAATGAATAAACCAAAGGGGCAGCCAGAACCTCTAAGTTTTTAAGGGGAATGCTGCCTTGGAGGCACACAGGAATCAGAAAAAGGTGGTCCATGGACATAGATTCTTATTGCAATAGGTATTAAAAATGCAGCCATGGGATTTTGGGTATTGGCAACAACATAGGAAGTCTCTTCCTTATCAATTCAGCTCTGGTCAGGACCAAAAAGAGCTCAGAAAGGTGTTATTTCATGCTCCATGCAAAAGAATGTGGCGCCTTCACATGTTTCTCAGTAGGCAGTTTCCACACAACTTTGTAAAGTAAAACCACCAAGTTCGCACCCAAAGCAGTGTCAGGAGCACCCAAGTCCAAGCAAGGGAGCCACAGGGGTCCAAGCAGCTCTCTCATCCCTCCTTGGTCCCCCATAGAAGAAACACTGATGCACTTCCCTGGCAGATACAATGACTCCTTGTCTACAGATTGACAATGCTGAGTTTCACATCTGGCCAAAGTTAGACAGATTCCTGCTCTCAACAAGGCTGCTGAAAGGCAGCTGACCATTTCTGTGCTGTACTGCAACCATCTACTACCCAAGTGGTTTAGGTGGAACTTGCAAAAACTGCTGCATTTGGGCTCATCTTTCACTTTTAGCCTAGTAGCAATTACCTGGGTAGTCTTAGAGGCTCTTTCAACATAGTCTGCTGTGCAAGTCAATGCTTTTATTAAAGGAGTTCTCATTGACCAACAAATATAATTAACACCACAAGAAAAAAAAAAAAAAAAAAAGGATGAGAGGATGGCAGCTCAAATCCCTCACTTGTGGCGAGACCTGCTCTAATGAAACCAGGCACTTGGGTTAATTTATCTCATACTGAGTCACTTACATTAACCTAGGTTAAGCATAGTACTAGTGACTAGGTTTTCTTTTAATTTTCTCCTATTTCTTTAAATCCACAAAAAAAAAAGAGAAAAAAAAAAAGAGGTAATGCTTCTGAAATTGCTTTTAAGAATTGAAACATAAAAGGGATTAAGAGAGGCAGGTCTCCTGCCTGCACTGTGATTCACCAAGCCCTCACAAACAGAAATAACAGATAAAGCAGGTGCTACCAGACACACTGGCTGGGTAGAGCCCCCCGAGAGGGCCTGGTCACATATCTGCAAAAGCCAGCAGAGGTGTAGGAAACAACTCCTGCTGCTGCAGTACCTCCACTATCTTTAAACTGAAACTCTTCTGTTCAAGCTCTTTTTTTTTCTTTTTTATTTTCTTCCTCTCCCCCTCTCAGCAGATAAGGAGGAGAACAACATCCACAGCTACTGGATGCAGATCACCCAGCCTCTAAACTATCAGCCTGCTCAGGCAGCAATGCCATTGGATGCTTGAGTATACAACTGCAACCATCACGCTTCAAAAATAATATAGCTGGATCTCACCACACATGTCCTTTCCTACACAGCCATCTTTTAGCAGTGACAAGACTGAGAAATTCCCATTATGTCGCAGCACAATCAGGTCTACGGGTCATGCAAATCACAGCCAACACTTCTTGGTCACATCTGACCAATTGCACGTGTGTTCTGCCTGCCACCTCTTCTCGTATTTGCACATTCTTTTCCTGGACTGGACACATGATCACCTCATTTGGGATACCAGACCTGTTTTGAAAATCCAGCCACTTCAGGAAGCTGCATAAAAATAAGGAGGCAAGTTTCACAGAAACTCTGGTCTTGCAATATTTACATGAGGTCAGAGAGAGAACTAAAATCAACTCTCTCTTCTGAGACCTAAACTCAATTCTCCGGAGTCCTTTCCTCGTAGCCACTAAATCAACTTTTCTTTCCCTGAAGTTCTTCTCTTTCAAAAGCAGTTCCCTAAGGCATCTGCTACAACACATAAAGCATCCTGACAAACGCCATCAATTTAATTCATATTAATGGTAATGAAAGTTAAATAATAGATGTTGCCCACAGTATTCGCACATCTGTAAGTTCTGCCACATTACTAGGAAAAAAAAAAAAAAAAGGGAAGAAAAAAAAAAGCACCCTGCATTTCTTATGCGGAAGAGATGGACAATTAGCTGTTTAAAAGAAAAACCTCTCTTCATTAAGTGGAGACCCAGTCACGTGTTGACATTTATCTAGTGGGATTCTCCAGAGTAGAATAATGACTGTACCAGAATACAGGCTGCTGTGCCCAGCCACATACCTGCGAGGGCCCAGCAGACCCGCAGCATGACAGTCGATGTCACAGGCAGATCTGCCAACAGCTTTCCCAGGGGCCAGACCTGTGGAAGGCAGCCTGCCTTCCCCTGCCAAGCAACACGAGCAGACTCCATCCCACCTCCCTGGTTTATGATGCCTCCTGTCACACGCTGTGCTGACAGGCCAGAGAAAGCCAGTACAAAATGTTCCCTGCCCTGCGTTTAGCAGATGGCAGGACTGGCAATTACACAGCCAAGACCCAGCCAACACGGCACCAAGCATCACGCTGTGCATCCGTGGCACGTAGGTGCTCCAGGGAGGACCGAAAACAGCATGACAGAGCTAATGCTGACACCATGGTTCACCAGGCACCTTGAAACCTGATGGCACAGCCTAAAAAACAACTCACATCTGGAGCTGGGTGCCAGATTTGAGAGGGAAAGGGTCAGCCCTTGGGAGAGACAGGTTAACTTGGTGCTCCCCCCTCCACCAACAGCCCCTCAGCAGGAGGCAACGCCACTCAGCCTGAGGCAGCTGCAGCCATAAATCCAAGGAAGTTTGCCTCCTTGTACAGAGGCAAAGCAGTTGGTTATGGAAGGTAGAAAGAAAAATAAGCCTTCCAGTGCTACAATTCTCCCTTCTCTTGTTAGCTCCTGGATTTCAGGCTTTTGCAGGTGGCTACAGAAGACCTGCACAAAGCATCTTCCACTTTCCAGAGAGCGGTCACTGAGTGAATCGCCAATGCCAATTCATCACTGCAGAGTTGCTCAAATCCTCTCCTTTCCGCTGCCAGCTGAGGCTGAGCGCTCTGGGTGAAATGCCAGCAGTCAAAAGGTTAATAGCAATGGGACTGCAATCCAAGCTTGCCGAGATAAATGAAGGTAGAGTGCAAGGAAAAGAGGGGGAGAGGATCCTTGTTGTGATTTCATGGCAGTCTTTTTCTTCTATCATCATCATCTGGAAAGCATGCTTATCGAATTCTCTCTCCAGCAGGCCCATCAGAGAGAGAGCAGAAGACAAAATGTCCCTGAAACTCACCCAGTCTGGCAAAAAGCAGCACCGTGTCTATTGCTGTAACATCAGCAGCCCCAAATACATCCTTAGCTGAGCCTCATAGAGCTGAATTGGCTTCACTGGAAAAACTTAACAACTCATTGCGTGCTAGAGACCATATACATCATCTCAGTGCTGGATACAGGGGAAAATATACCACTGTGGACTCAATAAAGATTTAAATGTCTTGCCAGCAAAGCTGCAGAGGCACAGCTCAATGCTCCAGAGCTCAGTCCACAGCCAGAGACTCCAAAAATCCCAAAACCAGCCTTGATGCCTCCCATTTCTAATGTGGGCATGAGTTATTCTCAGTAACCTCAAAGCTGCAAGCACAGGGAGACGCTGCAGGACTTGCTCATAAGAGCCAATTCGGTTATTTAAAAAACAAACAAACAAAAAACACCAACAAACAAACAAAAAAACTCAATGGGCTGTTTGAAAGCCACCAAGAAAAGAATAATAATAAAAAAATCCTAATCACTCTTGCTGCTGATGTTCAAGGAGCTATTTTTCACTCCTGTTTTTATTTAATCATTTCACAGCTGATGTTCACACTTACCTAAAACAAAACATTTTTTATTTTGATAAACTCCTGTGACTGAGCTGAGCAGTCAAAACTGGCAATGAAGAATAAAAGAGAAATGGGAGGAAAATGCAGTGCCAAAAAGAACAAGAAGGATGATCTTTTAATGCAATACTTGCAAATTTTAGACAGCTTTTAACATATGTATTTCTCTGGAAAAAAAAAAATTATGGAACCTTAACACGTAATGAAGACTTATGATCACTTGTATTTCAGTTATTAGAGAATAAAGCTATAAAGAATGTATTTATACCCCCATCACTCAACATATTACTGTTTGAGCTGCAATTCAACAAAATATTTAAGATAATAGTAGAAATTACATGACCAATTCTATTAATTTCAGGACAGGATTTTTTTTTCTCCAGGTGCCTTCAGGCCATCTTCTATCTGTTTCTCATTTTTAAAAGCAGCAGCAAGTTTTTGCTGATAGGAAGGGAATATAGCCCAAGCCTTGCAAAGAAATGATTCAAGCAGGTCTGCCTCTCTGCATCCTTACAATTAAGGATGCGGTTCTTAGATACTGATGTCAAACTTTTTAAAAAGCAAATACATGAAACTTTTTATTATTATTTGTAAGCAATGATGAATTACAACACTAAATGAATTATTTATGGTATCCTAGGTATAAGAAATCAACTTTGTTGCTTCACTGGTTTCAAAACCAGTCCCGCACTCTCTACCCTGTAGAAAACATTTCTTCCTACAGCCCCTGCAAAAGATTCATATATCAAGTTTCTTGTTTTCCTGCAGCAAACAAATTCTGAATTGAAATTTATTTTAAAAACTTATTTCTCATCTCTAACAGGAAAGTCGAGGTAACACTAGAATGGCATTTTGGAATATAAGCAGTTTTTCAGACAAAAGATTTAAATAAAAGAGGAAGAACAGTGTGTCTATAAAGAGTGCCGCACAGCTCAGTCACAAATGTTACTGCATACCACAAGCCAACCAAAAAGCTGCTTTTCTTCCATTCTTCCTGTCATTTATTTTCAAAAAAAAAATTGGAATGCCACCTCACAAGCATCCATTTGCATTATTCATAATAGCAACTTGAACCGCAAACGAGGGCACATAATTCATTTATATTTTACATCATTAAGAAGGGTATTATAACTGCAAGCAGTAAATAGGAAATATAATAGCATTCAGCTTCTTCATGCACTGTGAACTAACAGGTATTGAAACTTTGTGAAAGTCTAAGTAAATGAGAAACTTTTTTTTTTTTTCTGGTTAGGACAGATTTGAAGCGTGAGCAAAACATTAGCTACACAAAATGAAAAGAACTGGAGAAGGATGCATGCACTGAGCACATTAAGTCTATTTAAACAACCCCCAACAAGCTAATTAAAACAAAAGCTTCTCTGTGAAACTCCAAATTGAAGTGCCTGAACTCTGGCACAAGCTAAGCAGCCGCAGCCCGTGCCTTCCACCCCAATGACAAAAGCAAGAGCCCTGCCAGAAATAACCATCTCTGGTCAGAGACATGTTTGAGCTCAGAATTGGGCTGGATCCGGCCTGTCTTTGATAAAGTGAATAGTTGCAAAATTCAGTTTCTAAGTGCCCCCACTCTACTTAAATGCTGGCCCCGAACTCTGCACACAGCTCCCATGAATACTGATATACTCCCATTTACACAACTATAAATATAATGAGTATCAGGCAGACTTAACATTTGACAGTCCAAGGGCTGAGAGATCTGTTCAGGCACAAAACAATTCAATTCCATCCACTTAAAATTTCTGTCTACTTTTATTAAGGGTCAGGAACTGAAACTTTACAGCTGAGACGCAAGAAAAGGCACAAGTTGCCTGGTATGTTTTATTACCTGAAACTGGAGAATATTTACTATCAGAGACTACATCGTGAGGCTCAAATCAGCCAAACCCACCAGTCACATTCACAGTAGCACTATGGCTCTGAAGATCTCTGTGCAAAAGAAGAAAAGCTCACTTATTTCAAATCCA
The DNA here is from genome assembly GCA_013400375.1 of Thinocorus orbignyianus. Classification (NCBI taxonomy): domain Eukaryota; kingdom Metazoa; phylum Chordata; class Aves; order Ciconiiformes; family Thinocoridae; genus Thinocorus; species Thinocorus orbignyianus. The sequence continues at coordinate 1,604,725 of VXBW01007282.1, read as the reverse complement.
TCTGTATGCAGATGCTTTTTCTGATTTGCTTCTGAAACGCAGGTCCTGGATTCTGCATTTCTTTTGTAGGGGAAGCATAAAGCAATTGCAGAAAGGGGGAAATGCGGCTGACAAGAGCGATACAACAATTCTATTGCAGGAAGAGATCAGAGGAAATGCATCTGATGCTGCAATGTTAACACAGCAATTACTCCTGAAATCCAAGTCCCAGCAAAAACATCGGTTCCTTTAAACAAGCATTGAAGGAGCCAAAATTCATTGCACATCATATTTCTCTTTCTGCACTTATTTTCCAATGCATTAAAGGAAGGAGTGTGAGGATGTTACACTTCATTTCAAGCATCCTTGATCTTTACTTCAGTGTTTGTCTCATTTGTTCTAAAAGCCATTTCTGCCTTCCCCAAGACAGTCGCAACACCTCTGAGAAAGCAACAAAAAGCAGGGAAAGGAGTAAAGGCTTTACACTGATTTCCAGGGTAGCCTCTCCTTTACGGGAGCTGCAGTCACAATATACGGTGCAGTTTATTCTCAAGAGAGGTAACACACACTTCTGTGATCAAGCCTGAAACAGCTTTAAAGTCCTGTAAAGCTTACAGCCTGCGCCCATGGCAGGCAAAGGGTCTCTTGACTCTTCCCTGTGGACTACCTGCTTTGGAAACACAAAACACTGAACACCCACACAGCACTGAAACCTTCTTGTTCCACTTCTTCCTAAAAATGTAGAATGGCCAACTCCAAGAGCTCATGAATAGGCCAGAAAATCAGGAGGTTAAAGTCATGGTATTTTATATACATTTTAAAAACAAACAAACAAAAAAATCCATACAATGTTATTTTTATTCCCCATTGCATGTGTCTTAAGGACTACATCATAATACTTTGTTCTTGAAATGCCCTTTTTCTTTTCCCCACTTTGGAAAGGAGAAGTCCTGAATAATCACAGGACTCTCCAACGTTTCCAAATACCCCAAGACATTTGATAAAAACTGCAAGTGTTAGCAGCTGAGATTACAGGTCATTTCTTCCTGCCTCCCTGATTTTTTTGCCTTTCATTCATTAGATGTCAAGTATATTAGGCATCGCACAAGGACAACAGCTGCTGAATCAATCCAGATGCCCCATTTTCAAAGTGACCACACTAAATCCCCCAGACAACGAAGAATCAGGGAACACGGCACTTTGAGCAATACTGAAATTTCCTGCTGTCTTCAACTTCACCTCTCTGCCCTGCTTTGTCTACAGGATATCTTTGCTCAGAGCAACTCATGGGGATGGAAAGGATTGCAAAAACGGTCAGGGCTCTATGCTTCTGTACCCTCCTAATCCTATCGTGGGTGACTCGGACCTGTACTTTTTGGATGACTAGTGAAGTCTGAAGGCTGCTCTCTCATTTGTGCTGCAACAGCTCAAAGCTGCAGCCAAGGATTAGCCTTGTATTAGCTGTACCAGTTAGTTAGGTGCTTGTTGTGGGGTTTTTTCCTTTCACCATATCTATTTTTCCCTGTTTCATCTCTAGGAAGGAAAAATAATAGTCTCAAAAGCTAATATTTAACTCTGACACCCAGAAGACACTTGGGGGTGACTTACACCATCATTTGGGCCAAATTGCATCTGCAATGCAGGTAACAACAGTTGCACCATCTGGCCCATAGTATGCACAGTAGCATAAAAACACTGACACTGATATGATCAAAAATAATTATAAGCTGAAGTTTCCAAAGCCAACTAGCAATCTCCATAAATGCTCAGTAAAAATGAATTCCTGGGTTCGTCTCTGCGGCATAGGTTTCCCCGAGACATGACTCCAGTCACTGAAGGCTAAACAGGACTCATATGAGGCTGGGATATTTTCAAGGGGCGTCCACATTAAAATGTCTCAACAGGAGCACATCAGCTTCCCAACAAGCCTGAGAAATGGTGCTCTCAGCTCCCTCCACTCACAAGTGAGCTACCACAACTCTTCTCCAACCGCAGATCACAAATAGCAGCCTGAACATAAACTGCTCCAAGTCCCCAGAAGAACACACTGTATCATACAAACACATGAAATGTCATCTCTTGAGAAGCACTGTTGCAGTGCAGAGCTCTGCAGTCTGTAGAGATCAGAGCGGGACTTTGCAAAGTTTTAGTGAACACAAATGCAGTACCTTCTGCAGCCTGTGCTGGTGCTGCCAGTTCATAGCTGAGGCATTAAGAGCCGAGCACTAACCATTAGAAGAGGGGAAAGAGACCTCATTACTTCTTCCATTGTGTACCACAGTGCAAAACCTCCCAGACCAGACAGCAGAGGATGTGGGGATGGCTCCTTAGGTTCCCCTAAAAGTACTCATCTTCAACGTCTGTTTTTAAATTGTTTCTGTGCATGACTTTGTCATGCAAAATCTTTCCTTTACATCCTCTGTCCTTTCCCGTCTGCTTTCTCTGTTCCCACAGATCGCACTTATTCTTCCCACAGACAAAAAAAAGAGGATGGGTCTGACCAATGCATTTCTTGGGTTGGTTAGAGAAGGGTTGCATAAGAGCCAGGGCTATGTTACACTGTCCCAGGAGTTCAGCTTCCCATCTCCAGCATTCCCAGCTGCTGCCCAGCTGAAGCACGAAACAGGCTCCACACTTGTCCTTAGCAGTGCAGCAAAGTCGGACTCTGCCAAATCTCCTCCTACCCCCCTTTCAGGGGAGGACACCGGTGGGAAACATGGGAAGGTACTTCTTATATCGTGGTGGTTTCCTAACTCCGCCCAACCCATTTATTTAACTCCCAGAACAGGACAAACTAGACTGGGTTGACAAAGCTCAAAGCAGTGGGATGTCTGGTGGCTTCAGGTTATACAGAATTAGCTAGAGGTGCTCAGTTTGCCCCCAGACTTTGTGCAAAAGGTGACACTGATTCAGTTTTCTCATTAGAGTCAACCGCTGTCTTGAGCACTGCCCCACAGGCGTTACCATCATCTCTGTGGGGCAGAGCTTGGCTAGCAATGTAAGTCCTGGGCTACTCTCCCTTCAGAAGATAGCCAAGACCCACATCAGAGAGAGAAAGCTCACCCCAAAACTGCCTAGCTAAGCCTGGCAGATAGTCACGTTTGCCTCTGGAGTTTTTCATGCTCCACTCATCTCTACTTGTTAACAGGACAACCTTGCACCTACCTCCACTTCTTATGGATACTGAAAGGGCTGGCTGCAACCCATTACTGGGCAAAAAATGGCCCCAATTTATAGCGAGACAAGGAGCATAGATCTGCCCTGCTGTCAGTTTTTCTATTTGGTGTAACTGGCAGTCAGAGCAGAAGTCGTACAAAGAAGGCCAAGTCATAAATAGTTTTCTAGTGATTTACTGGAAAACCCATGAGCCAAATTCATCCACGTGGAGAGGGAAAAAAAGGCACCTATTGACTCACATCTGTATATTGGCAGGCGGATGTAAGGCACTGAGCTTTCTCTCTTCCAGCCTGAGAAAGTGCTGTTATGAGGGATTAACCACTGCACTAGTCTCCTTCCTCCCCACCTTTCCCAGTCCAGAGTACGCTGCGCACAGCCTAGCAAGACAGGGCAGCCATGAACTTGAACTAAAAGTCTGTTTCTAAGATACACCTAACATTGTGTATCTTCAAAACTTTAATAAAGGTCTTTTTTTTTCCAATTTTATCAGCAGGCATCAAGAGTGGAGGCAAGATGAAGAGAGTAAAGAACAAACAAATCAAAATCTTGCAAAATCCCAGAGAATATACCTAACCCTGTGTTCAACTGTAAGAAATACCTAGAGGGCCAAGTTTTGGGGGTTGATTTTTTTTTTTTTACTGTCTCATACCCAGTGGAGTAGCAGACATAAACATATGCCCCTGTGCCAAGTGGATGTGAAATGCTGCCAAATCAGATGCAACAGAACATTTTGAGCCTTCCTGGCATTGGTGTGAATGATAAACCAAGGTGCAAAAGAGTGTAAAAATCAGACTCTAGGAGCTTTGTTTAGATGCACATAGAATTCACCAGAAGGGAAAATGTTTAAAACTTTAAACACAGAGCTCTTGGGAATCTATTTGTTTAGTCTAGAAAAGAACAGAGCTGTCAGAAACTAGTATGTTTTCAATTTGTGAAATCCATGCTTTCGGAGCAATCCTCACTGGATACCTTTTATTTACTTCTTCCTTGGCAAAGTTCAATTACTGAGATGCTCCATGAGTGATGCTCCTGGCCATCCCAGGTGACAGCCAGCTCTGCTGGTGAAAGCAGCAGCTTTTGGGGCTTTTGTGGAAGGATCCATTTCATCCTTCTATGTTTGTCAGAAGAAAAGCAAAGCACTAGATGTCCTGGGAGAAATCATGCTTAAGTAAGCTTTCTAAGTAGAAAAACTGCAACAGAGCTATTATTTAGAAACACTTCCTTAACAATACACCCACAAACAACATTGAGATTGCTAATGTGCCCCAGAATGGCTCACGCAGCCTCCTAGGTTTTCCAGGAGATTTCTGCTCCTTCCCTTTCTCCTCTCTCTCACTGTCTTTTCTCATACAGCAGAACTGACTGACACAAAAAGGAAGACCGACCTCACTTCAAGTTGCACAAAGCATTAGTGGTTTGACATCAAGAAACTCAGTGGCTCCTTGATCCCTGTGGCAATCATCGGGGTACTCTGGCATTAACTTAGTAATTTGAGTTGCTCAGAAAAATTACTCAAAAAAAAAAAAAAAAGATTCTCTGCCTTCCCAGACCCCCGATCTAAATCTTCCTTCCTTCCCAGCACCTTGTTTTGTTCACAGCTCATCCTGCCAGCGGAGACATGTTCAGAAACAGAATTGAGCCTCCACTGGGCTGGCGACAGACATAATTCACAGCTACCGAGCAGAAACTTCTCCCTCCACAGCTCCTCTGATCTCAGAGAGGTCATGTCAGCCACGTGCCTGCAAACCACTTAACATGGGGATATCTAACACAGAGCATCAATACTTGTCCCAGCTTGACCTAGGTCACTTCTACAAGGTCCCCCTGGCCGTAGGTCTCTGCTGAAGGAGAGACACACAGGGGTCAAAGCTAAATGCGTTAGTCAGCTAGGGGGAACAGGGGAGCCCCTGCCCTGCTATAATGGGTAAAGGGAGAGAAAAGGAAGAGGTCCCTGGGAGGACTGAAACTGGCTGCCAAGTGCCAGCATCAACCTTGGTACCACAGGGCCTAATCTGTCCTCCACTGCAGCCCTGAGCATTGCCTTAGCTTGAAGACTAGCCTCCAAAAGCCAAACCATACAAGAAACTCTAGCAGTACTTCATTTCCCAAAACTGGAATCCCTGTGCAGATCTCATCAAAACAGTAGAATGGGGAGAGTTGGCTGAGCACCACTTTTTCCTTTCCTCCCTCTTGGCAGACCTGGAGGTCTGCTCTGCAGGGGAGATTCATTGCCTAAAGCAGATGTGATGGGATCCCAGCACACAAGAGAAAGCAATCTGGGGCCACCGCAGATGCTAAGGGCATCTCCTCTTCATTTAAGAAGAAGAAAGGCTAGTGCTGAGAGAGTTTAAAGAAACTTGCTGTTTGAAGTGTCTGTTTGTCTACTAGCCACAGCTGCTCTGGCCTGAAGATCAATTGTTTGAAATGTTCCTCCCTGACAAGAGGAAGTACAAACGAAGGGGAGCATCTGGTCTTCAGCTCTTACCTGCCCCAAATCCCCTTTTCTAGACATAACCATCTTTATCACTTCCTTCTAGTCAAAGCTATATTAAAAATACACATATACCACATCTGGTGCCTTTTCTGAGCACTTACACTTCAGAAGGATGTTTTTTGAGAAACCACAACATTGGCTTTATTCCCAGCTATCACTCTTTTATCTCCTTTTTACTTTCAATATCCCTGTCATATATACAGGATTTTTTGATCTCTAGATACAAGGAGAGCTGCATGCTAACAGGGACCAGCAAGAAACAAGGGTGAGAAAAAAAATAAATACTCCTGGAAGGAGAGAGAGGCATGATGAACTCTAAGCATACCTTAGAGGTTTAAAAATGAACTGTGGTTGAACCCAAATATTTGATTTTTCCAGAAACAGTATGGTGTATCAAAGACTACTCCTTAAAGCCACATTCATTCAGCACGTGAACCCATTTCTGTGACTGCAGCTCACTCAGAAACACCCTTCCCACACAGCTCTCAGAAACCTCCACCTCGGATACAGACAAGACCTGGTGGATGTTTCTGACCCACCTGCTGAAGAGCTGCCACCATCACTTCTGCTTTCCAGAGGTTGCTGCTAGCTTTTCCCCACCACCATCAAGTCCCTTTCTTAGATACTTTAAGGAATAAGGATCCTCTGATTTTACCCGATGACAGGAGCATCAGAAATGCCCTGATCCTGTCCCCTTTAAAAGCTGCCCACATGCAGCTCACTGCTATCAATCCCCCCATGAAGACACAGGGCATTATTTGGTAACTACTACTTATCTATTTGATGAAAACATAAATGAGATCATTTCAGATGCTATTTGACACCAACAAAATTTGAGTCCAGAGAGGCAAGCATCTACACTTAAACTTCTCTTTTGAGGACTATCTCCTCCTGTCTTGGGACAGGAAGGATAGCATGTGACCTATAAGTGTATGGAAAATGAGTCAAGGTGAACGACATCATTAACACTAAGCACATCTTACAGCTGATGAGACTTCAAAGCACTATTTGAGGCCAGGTTTTGCTGTGGTGTGCATTCAGAGTTAATAGATTGTTTTGGAGGTTGTTCCACTGACATAAAACACATAAATTAAGGGTCAAACAACAGATTGCATCTTCAAATCTAAACCATACCTACATATTTAAATGTATATATTTAAAATTCATATCTTTTTCATATTAGTAAGTCTGGCAAAGAAAACAGAGAAGAGTAAGTGCCTTGAAATCGTTTACTAAAGTTTGCAACAAGCTCACATTGTGCACCAGCAATTCAAACTTCATCAACTCAGAATGCCAGTGTGATTACAACTGCTCCAGGGCAGTCACCCACTGGATCAGGCTGGTGGACCAGACATCACACAGCACTGTACCTTCCCCAGCTCCCACTCATCCTTGCCCTTAAAGGGAGCTAGTGCTGCTTCTGTCAGAAATGCATTTAGAAATCTTAAATTACTGGCCGTCTTACACTAGCAACTGCACAAACATTATTAGTTTGGTTATTATCTGCTGCCTGGTCCAAGTTCAAAAGCTCCCTTGATGCAAGGGATCCAAGAGCTGGTGGGACTGTCACACTCTGACCGGGGACAGGGCTGGACCAACACTGTCAAAGTTCATTCCAGCACCAGGAACCACATCCAAAAGCTTTAACTTGCTTCTCATATTGTCACCATACACACGCAGCAATTTATTTACTTGGAGGAAAAAAAAGGGTTTTCATCAAACCCATAATTAACTCATTCTTCTAACATTGTTTAGTGAAAAGATGACAGTGATTTACTTCTAAAAAACTTCTAGCGATTTAATATTTAAAAGTTTTGATATTTTTGTTGCACAGGTTGATGGGAAAGCCATTAACGATTCTGCATACACCTTATTAGAAAGGCTGCCCGCATCCCAGCTCAGACAGAGCGTAGCCTGATAAAAAGGCTTAATACATAAATGCTTGTTTGTGTTTGGAAAGTTCCTGGAGCTTAGCCAGACATTCAGTGTGCTGAGGAAATACAGAGAGACAAGGGCCTGCTTTTAAAGCAATGCTTGTCTGTAGCTCTGTATTATCCTAAGTGACATTTCATCCAAGTACAGTAATAACACACATCCTTGCCTGCTGCTGAAAGCAAAAGTCAGATTTTAATAACTGGTGGAAACATCCTTGCTATTGGGAACATCCAGACCTGGGAAAAAATACTCTGCTTAAAAAAATTCTGATTTCTTCACATATAAATGAGCAGGTTTCCAACAACAAAAGCCTCTCAGATACTGGGTGTAATCCCCAAGTTGCTGCCATGACGGTCATTTAGCAACACCTATAACTTACCCGGGGATGTCTTGCCACAGATAGCAAGGAAGCAGAATACTTACTGCTCCAAGTGACAAACAAGGAGCCTGGAGGCATAGAAGAGGGCAGTGACTTTCACCCAAGCTCATCCAGCAGGTCAGAAGCAGAAAGACCTCTGGCTTCCCCGGTTCCAGCAGACCCAAGGTTACAGCTGAACCACCTGCAAGGTGACTGCTCTCATCCTGACCCAGGGAGAAACTGGAAGCACATGATTTACATGTGTTTGGCTTTTACAGCAGTCAGTGAGAAGCAAGCACAGGAGGAAGGTTTGACTGACCTGCTGAGCTAAGTTCACGTGCAAATCTAAACAATGTATCAGGCAATCTCTCTGAAATATGGCATCTATTTTTTACCCTGCTTCCTTTGCCCCTCTGGTCAAAGGATGCCAAGGTTTAGGGATGGGTCAAGGGACATAGCTAGAAATAGTTATAGTTATCAGAGCCCTGCCATCAATAAACTCACAGAAAGTAATTATTTTCTCCCTAGGGTGATGGGCAGGTGTTTCTGGCAAGCGACAGTAAACTATCTGATTCCTATCGTATAAAAAGTTACCCTAAAAACATCCTTATGCCTGCCCAAATACTGTATGTGTGAAATATCCCTGGTAAATGCTTCCTATTGCAAATAGCAATGAAGTGGCACTTTTTTCTGTGATGTTGAAAGAGGCTACAGAGCATCCCCTTTGGGGTCCACAGCGCTGCTTGATGAATCTGGCCCTGAGGAGCAACTCCAAACTGATCTCCCATTTAACAGATCTGCATTTCCCCAAGGGCTCTCTCTAGAGTGTGGTGGGAGAGTGTTGGAGGGGGGAGTAAGAGCTCTGTATAATCAGGAGTGGAAAGGTAGCAAGAGGGCGAGTACTTCCAACTTAATAAATGGCGGGGAGGGGTGGAGTTTGATGAAGTGATCAGGCAGCATGTCTAACACAAATTAAATAAAGTGCTTTTTTTACACAGTGAATTTATAGAACTCCTTGACACAAGTTATTGCAGAAAACAAAGGTTTTTAAAAGGGTTTAATAAGGGACTAGACAAAGTCATGAAGACTTAGTACCTAAGGGTATGGCTTGAAAGCCTCTAACCCAGCAACTGCCAAAAACTGAAAAGGTTTATCTGAGGTGGGATCAATGTCTATTTATTTCTTGTGCCTTTTCTATGCATCTGCCACTAGGCAGGCTTTGGCTGACCAGGTGATGACTATTTCCACATTGTCCTTAGCAGTGAGCAGGGACAAAGAGCAGCATGGAGCCAAGACGATGCATGGGAAGATTGCAGGAACCAGCCCTTTACACACAGCACTGGCCTTCAGGCAGCAGGACCATCGACCCATTTACATCACTACTGAGGAGCTTACTTTGCTTTTCAAAGAGAGGGACTTTAATTTTGCCTACCCATGGAGTCACTTCCCCACACGTATGTGCCCAAAGGCCAGTACCAGCACAGCTTGTAACGTGACCAGCTGACAGGTCAGAGCTGTCCTCCAGCAATTTTCATACCACTTTTTAGATTTTTCTTAAGTGAAAGAAGATATTTTAAGGTCTTTTTCTCTTCTCATTAAAGCCTCTGTCACAGGAATTACTTGTCACCACAGGTTTAATCTTCTGCAGAGTCCAGCTTTCACGTGTTTGCATTCATGAGATGAGGGGACAGAACATGAGGCGGAAATTGGACCAAATTAACCTGCTCCCATGACAATCCACAATAATAACAAAAGTGGAAAATGGCAGAGAATTAAACTGTTCTTGACAAAAACTGTAATGACCTCCAAGAATGCCTCTAAAGTAACTGTCCAAGTAACAGTTTCCAAGTGTAATTTCAAGGATATGCTATGCAAACTCCCCTTGCAGAATTTCAAGCTACCAGTTAACAAGTCTGAAAAAAGAATGAATGAGAGGAAGAGGTAATCGATACTATAATTAGCAACACAATAATCTGAAACAGGGTGATTTTATTAAGTGAGGACAGGTAGATTGGATCAGGGAAAACTCTCAAGTAAAGAGAAGAGTTTAAATCTGATTTGGTTTTAACACAGGGAAAGAAAACACTTTAAAAGAAGTTCTACAACAGGGTGCCCTGCTCCATTTCAAGCTCAAAGTAATAATTGAGTGGAAAATAGCCACCCCAAAAACACATCAACAAGCAAAGAAAACTGATTTTAGATAGGATAGCCTTAATTAGTCAATTCCCAAAGAGAGAGATAACATCAGTCAAAGTCAGGGCAGAATTAGAACAAAAGGCCATCTGAGGCTGGGCCAATCCTCTAAATAAAAAGGATGTCCAAAGAGAAAGTATTTCCACTGAGTGAGGAAGAGTCTATGTGGTGCATTTTCCCTTTTATATCTGGCTCAGGTAGCCAGGGCTATGTTTTCTAGGGATTAATCAAGGAGAGAAAAAGAAAAACCTTGTTATTGTCCTTGTAACAGTGGCAGTGGCACTATCTAAACGCTCCTGTTCAGAATCAATACTTCTGAAAATGGTGTCAGTTGCCATCACATCAAAGAAATTCAAGAGGTTGTCCCTGAGTCATGAAGAGACTGAAAGGTAGTTTTCAGGATAATGCTGTGCTCTGACACACCAGCCACAGGCCACATCTAGGTAACATAAAAGCACCCCAGCTGTATCAATGCACAACTGATCACAGTTCACGGACAGTAGAAATACAAGTTATTCCTTCTGATAAAACTGAATAGCGATACAGTGTTGTCATAATACACCTCCTTAATCTAGGCAAACTCTACAAGAAGAAAGAAAATAATCCTTTGAGGATTTCCACTAAACATAAACAATAATCTAGTACCTAAGGGCTTAATACAATGGTACTGACAAAAATCTCTGAAAGGTAGTGCAACAGACTCCCAAATTCCAGCTCAGTACAGTGAGCACTTTACGTGAGATTCATTCGTCCAATTTCAACTACCTACAATGTGAATATTTACACATGAAAATTCATTTAGACTCCCTTTATGAGGAACTGGGTACTTCTGGAGGGAAATCCCTTTCGTTCCATTATTGATAGACAGACCAAAGGACAAATAACTAATGCTAAAGATAAATCCCATTTCTGCAATCTAAAACACTTGGAAACCAGCTCTGTGGCCAAGATATAGAGGTTCAAAACCCATATAAAACAAAATTAGAAAGCATCAGTACCAGTTAAAAAAAGAAACAAACCAGCATTGAGTTAGTCACCAAGTCACTCATTGCACAGAGTGAACCAGTTCCTTCCTTCAGACAATATCCTCCAACATCACAAGAACTGAGCTCAAGGGCAATTGCCTAGAATATGGGCCAAACTTCTGTTTCTTTCTTTAGCGAGATCTCAGTCCCCTACATGGACAATTAATCTCTGTTTTAGGAATCGGTTCACAGTGCACTGTTGCGGTCAAAGCTGTCATTGCTAAATGAGAGCAGAGGGTAGATGACTTTTCTTAGATCCCAGTTTTTTTCACTGCTCCTTTTATCAAAGTTGTCATTGAGGCAAAGAAACAACTTAGTATGAAGACACACAAGCAAGTCAAAGCCTGAAAGGCACTTGGATCTTGGTGTTAACATCCCCAGACGAACCCTTGGACTACAACCAGGTTAGAACGTACCATAAAACGAAGGGAGAGGCACAAAATGCAGTTAAGACTTAGGAAAGGTTTAACATGTCAGTGGATGAGTTCACTCACTCTTTCTATACTCCTCCAGATTTGTTGAAGCTGATTTTGGTAAGAGCACAAGAGAGAAAAGCCCTGCAATTTAAACAGACCTTTCTGACTGTCAGTTAGATTGATTACAGTTTTCTGCAAACAATACATTTTTAAATAGTTCTTCATAGAGTTTATTTCACTCCCAACATTTTCGCTATTATGAAAACCTCATAACGAATGCAATCACATTTCTATTCACTGCCTCTCCAAAGTCTTCCTCCCTCCCTTTTCTCTGGCCACCTGTTAGCTCTTCCTTCTCTAAATTTAACTCCCTTAGCTTTGTTTGGTAACCTTTCCCTCATGCCCTCATTATCCAAATTCTGTTCCTGCCGTCATGAAGCTGATGGGGATCTGAATCTGGGTTGTTATTTTGGAAATGAGCAGGGAAAGAGGTAATGAATCAGTCCATCAGTAGAGGTTTATTTATGGATTCTTTTTCCTAAAAAGAAATAACGAAATAAATAATCAAGGTCTCTAACATCTTTTATAAAAAGTTCACAGTATAAAGATAACACTAGAATTTATTAGAACATCTCAAAATATGGCTTATTTCTGGTTATCTATTACTTTGCCTAAGTAGAAAAAAAAGGCACTGGAAAGTCCTTTATAAATTTACCTCTCACAGCTGTAAACACACTGGAATCGAGACTCATGTGCTCAACACTTGCTCAGTGTTAACACAAGTGACCACAGAGAAACCGTGGACAGCACAGAGGCACAATCCCACAGTTGCCCCAGGACTCTGTGTATAGCAGGGAACACAGTCCTGATCTCAGCCAGCTGCTGCTGTTTTTCCTCATCTCTAACCTGGTGCAGAGTTTGTTCTGCAGCCATTCCCTTCTTAATCTGTCACAACATAGTATTTAGGCAACTGTATCCTCAAGGATGCAGGTGATTCCTTTCTTCCTATTCCATCCCACCAACCACAAAGGTTGCACATTGATCCTTGGGCAAGGTAGACCTGAATGCCAACTTAAGAGTCTCTCCACGAACTGGTGATGGTATCCAGCCATCCCTCAGCAGGCACATGAATGGTAATACATTGTCTAGAGAAAAAAAAGGGAAGACTCGCAGAACAAAAAAGACAGGGAAGTGAGGACATGGCTGGTCTAACCAGAGTCCTTTGTCATCGATCACTTCCCCGAAAAGATAACAAATAGAGTAAAGCTACACCACTGAGCAAAGAATACACTGCTCTAAATATTAGTTTGTCTTGCATTTCACTCATAGCAGTTTTGCCCAAACTTTGCTGCATGAACTACAGCTCTCTGTTGGAGCATCTTGTTGATCCATCACACATTAATAAAAAAAAAAAAAACAAAAAACAACCCACAATTCTCTGGAGATGAAGAGAAGCTCCAGGCATAGCATGGATCAACCATCCTGACCACCACAGATGCAGTAGAAATCTCTAGGTAGCACGATCGCAGTGGAAGGAATAAACAAAGCTTTTCCCCATGTCTTGTTCAGTGTATCCTGTTCTGCCAGCCCTGCCCGACACACTCTTCAACAAACTCCTCCACTGTCCCAATACATCTAACCTTGAGCTAGCACATCTTCAAAACTGTACAGGAACAGGCTGATGCACATAAAAACCACACAGCTAGTACACAATAAGGTTATTAAAGGAATGAATTTGGTTGCAAGTAGGAAAAGAAAAGCTATGTTTCATCTGCAGAGAGAGCCTGGAAAACCCTGGTACCACAAAGCACATACCGATTTTGAAAATATAGCAAGCTTGTGTTGGGACACAGAGGGAAGATATTTTTAAAATGCCAAAGTCGCTGGCATGGCACCAGGCGTTGGTTTAATTTCATTCTCATACTTGCTCAGAGCCAAAATGAGTCATCTTCCCCATGAAATACGAATCTGTACACAACGCTAGCTGTTAATTACCTTTCCTGTCTCCATTAAAGAGCGAAGTGACAGTTTCAACCTCTCCCTGGGCGAGCATTGTGTTCTCTTGCTGTCTCCATCCCTTGCCAACAAATCTGCTGCTACAACTCAAGTGGCACTTGGGATATTCAGTCTAGCATTTCAACAACAGTATAATAACTGATAATTTGACAACAAGAAGCCATCTTTAGAAAACTCAAGCCACTTGTAACTAGAGTAGAAACAAACAGAGGTATTTCTTCACCAGGCCTCTTCACAGAGCAGCTCATTTGGCCCCGTCCAGCGTTGATCACTCCAAGGCTGGGAGCAGTCCTCTTCAAAATGCTGCTGTTTTAGCACATTGGCTCCACAGAACCAGGGGTTTTATCCTTCATTTATTTACATGGTTATATTACTGTATACATAATGTTTCGAGAATAACAGAACTCAAGGGAGATGATATGTAGCTATAAAGTGATCACTTTGTGCGTCCCCAACCCAAACACCACCCTCCAGCTCTGAGGGGGTCACTTCTACAGCTTCACTGTCACCTCAGTGACAGAATAGGCTCCTCCTAGCACTCCTATCTCCCAACTCTGTTGACATCAGGTAGGTCACCCACACTTCACAAGTTGCTAAGGTGCCTTTTTACCTTTGCATAGAGCATTAACTAGAAGGAACGCAAATGTCATAGCAATTGCCACCAACAGACATTCAAAAAACCCTGAATCATCCATATTTCAAAAATTACAGTGGTTTCAGCCATGGCAAGCAAAAAACAGTTCTGCTTTTTCTCTCAGCTTGTTCTCTTCTTCCATTATATGGAAGACTCTCCAGTTGCGCTCCTCAGACTTCTTGTGTAACCATGAAGGGCAGAAACAATTTCTTCCAATAGAAAAGAATGTGGTTTGGAAATGCCCTTTTGGAGGGCTTTATCTATAAAGTGAAATATCAGAAAAGATTTAGAATATGAATATGATCATAAGAAAAAAAGAGGAGAAAAAGAAATCACTGAAGGTGCTACTCATCGCTGTAGCAGAAATTCAATCCTATGCAAAGAGAAATCAAGATCCATACAAGACTTAGCCAAGTAAATCCTTGAGATTCAGATATGTTAGTGTCCTTGTTGTGAGCCTCTCCAGAAGGGCAAACTTCACTTCTGCCCGCACTGCAGCAGTTGAAGAAACAAAAAGTTGCAGGAGCCAAAAACATTGGCATTTGAAAGCCCTCAAAGGCAGTAGGGGAAAAAAGTTATATTCACTTCTATATCTAAGTGAAATACTTTGCCCAACGAGAAGAACCTCCACCCAAAACTTCAGAGCAACTTCCTAACCCTAGTCATATCTCACTAAACATCTCTACATTAGACAATACAGCAAGTACATCTTTAATACTTCTTGTCACTACAGGAGAAGGTTGATATGTTCATAGCATTGGATGATTTGCTTGTACCATGTCACAGGTCATTCTCATAGCTCAGCCTGAAGGCCACTGTATCAAACTAATCTTTTTTTTTCTTCTTAAACCAGCGGCACCTGATTTATTTACTTATTCAGATGAATAAGTGAATACAAACATCAGGGTTGATAGCTTTATAGCAGCTTTCCCACAGAAGAACCAGGGACTCATTATATCAGGGTACCCACCACTGTGATAAGCCTTTTTTTTGTTGTGAATTTATTAATTCATCACAGGATGGTGTGTATTGAGTAAAACAGCTCCAGCTGAAACCAGTTCATTACTCATCTGCTCTGTGGCTCATGGGGGAAAACTCTGAAATTCTTAAAAATAAATACACAAGAGGAATAGCATCACTTCTCAGAGGCAAGGAAATTTCAGTTACCACTCACGTCTTATCTGAGAAACCAAAGGGTACAAGAAAATAATAAAGGAAATTTTTGATCATTAGAGTAATTTCATGAGGGTATGTATGATAAAAAACAACACAGAAGACTGAATTTCAGCCTTGCAAAGTTAATCATAGAAAATTCATCTGTGTGAAACACACTGCCTAGTTTACTGCTGCCTTTTTTTTTTCCCTTCCATAAAATAGTTTAAAGCTAGTTATTCATTTCATTGAACTCTTCATAGGGTTGTTCATGACATTTTACCATTGTGGAGAGTGACTAATGACCTTGAAAAAAACCAAAAAGTAGCCATATGAGCATTAGCAGAACAATATATACTCCAGATTAAGGAGGGAATATTTAGCTTTTGCTCGGTGAGGTATGTAACTTGCTCAACAAAGAATGATTTATAGGGAAAGCAACGAGAAAACTCATGATGTTTTTGAGATACAGAGCCAGCATAAGCAAAACTGTGGCTCAATGCAAGCAGAATCCTACCCAGCCAACATGGAAATACTAATACACTTTTGTGCTTGAGCTCACCTAAGCCCGTACCTATCTCGTTTAATTCCCTGAATTAAGGGCCATCACGAATAACAGGCTCTGTTGCATTTTCTCTCCACACATCAGGGAAGAAAGGGGAACAGAGTCACAGAAAAACAGATTAGGACTAGGATCTACTATTCTCCTTCCAAACAAATGAAGAATTATTCCATAGTTGAAGGTACATTGCTATGGACTCCCACTGGGGTGACCTGTTCATGGACAGCTGGCTCATAACACTCATTGTTTAGGGTTTTTACCCTGAAATATGAGTCATCTCTCAATCTCTTTAAAAACTTTAATGCTGCTAATAATAGCTATCTAATTCTTATTCAGATAAATAACAATGTTCCCTTTCTGAAACCTTTGGTGTGGGTTTGTACTGATGATCTCCAATGGATGTGAGTTGTGTGCGGAAAAGAAAAAAAAAAAAAACCACAAAAAGAAATGGTTGAATGGCTCTATTTTCCTTCTCTTGAGCCTCATCTCAGTTGTGCTTTAATGCAATTTAAATGCTGCCCAATTTGATTCCTTACACAGTCCCAACAAGATGACAGTGTGTTACAAAATCTGAAGACACCACATGCAGCTGAAAGAGCCCAAGCAGGCTTACCCCAGAGGGACCCTGGTCAGGAGAACCTGATGGCTGGAAGCAGTGGGGAAAGAAACAAATGCAAATGAAAAAAAATCATAGGATCTTTAAGGATGTCTCTTTTTATCCAGCTTCTATTCAGACAGCTCAAAACTTCAATATAGGAGCAAGAGCTACTTTTTTTTTTTTAAATTTTACAAGATTTCATAGGCAGATTAAAGTTTCTCTGTAGTTATCCTCTCTGCATTTGATCTGGCTTATTTCTTCCAATATCAATAGAGTCAAAAGAGGACTCATGTCTTCTATTTTAATGGGCTTGTGTTTTCCCACTTTTACTTTTTACAAGAGCAATCAGTTAAAATTTTAAAGGTAACTCTACTAGTCTGACCTGCTAGAATTCTACCTCTACTTCACAGTCCTAGAGGTTGTTTCAGTTGCAAGCTAGCCAAAAGCTTTTTGGTTGCTACCAAAACTCACTTCTTAGTTACTACCAAAAAACTGCCAAGTGCAAAAGAAGCTTTTCCAAGTAAAAATGTTTTGATGAATGCGTGTGTAATTGTTGCACCCATGAAATGCCTTTGGAAACATAAGACATTGTGCCGAGAGGTTGGCCACATTTGGATTACTGAGCTGGAAAATTATTTTGGACCTAAAGTATCTGTACTTCAATTTTATGGGTAATTAAACCTAATGCGATGCCATTCAGAAAGCAATTAAGTTCAATATCTAGAATGCAGTGTCCCCTTCCAGTGAGTGATGGGGAGGAAGCAACAGGATTCACTGTGCTGATTGATCATTTCTGGGAACCCCCCTTGCAACCTCAGGTCCTTTCACGACACAGGAATCAGGCAAAAGGTGGAGGTGAAGCAAGAGGATGTCCCTTGGGCTACATCTGGCACATGTTATCAATTGCACATCCAGGGTAGGTGCACTGACTGACCCAGGGAGAGCCTGGAAAGGAGACTTCCCTAGTAATGAGGCAGCTTTATCTGGGTATTGGTGTACTAGGGAAACAGGAATGGCCAAAGACAAAAGAGACCAGGGCTGAAGCAACGATTTCTGTTTTTTTGTGAACAAACACACTGGGCACCCTGGAGGCCTTTTCACTTTTCCCATTGGCAGAGGATGCCTGTTCAGTCTGGTTAAAGGCATCAAGTCCATCAATGAAAAGAACATAGACATTGCAAGATCACCTCAGCCAAGAGCCATGCTTAGCACGGGGCTCCTAATAAACACCAGAAACTGCCCAACCCTGAACAACATACCAGTCCTGACACAATAGACAGCAGCTCCCAGGCCATGTCTGCAGCCCCGGATGGAAGTGAAACAAAGTGGCTGCAGCCCGTGACTGGGTGTCCCTGAAGCCCTCCCACCCCCAGGCATCCTGTGCAGCCCATCTGCAAGGATGCAGCAGGAGCTGTGGTGTCCACTCCAAGCAGAGGTTCTGCTCTGGGCTCCCTCAGCCCCACACATTGCCCATGGTCCACAGCCCTTGGTCACATCAAAGCTTGTGCTTGGTTCAGATAATCACAAAATATAGAATGAAGTAACCCAATAGCTTAAAACACAAAGGTCAACCGCCACCAAGGTCAATGAAAGCTCAAAAAAAAAAAAGTATGCTATGTCAGAGTACCCATTTAAACCACAATATTTTTTTTTAAATTATATTATTAAATGTTATTAATTTTAATAACACTGGTGCGCTGGGACATAATTGTGATCAAAAGGTTTACCCAAGGTTAGAAAGAAAGTTGGTTGCAAAGTCATGAAACCAATCTAATCTCTTGCTATGCAATCCTATACTTTGGAAGGAAGATAATTGTTACCAGTAGAGAGTCGCTATGAATAAAAACTTAGGCATTATACACACTATCTATTATTTTTGCAGTGTAACTATGGAATGGAGAAGGAGGTTGGTGGGGAAAAAGTAAACTTGCCAAACAGTACCTCCGCAGATATCACATCACATCTCAGAGATGCTAATACAATCATAATGACCTAGCCAAAGCATTGGTCTTTTTGATAGAAAAAGTTCACACCAAACGGAATTTTCTTAAAACATTTTTCTTCTCCTCTGTTATTTTTACACTATTATTTGAATGCATCAGCTTGCCACTTCTTTCATGACTGGGCAGCTTAGTGATAAGCCAGAGTATTACAAATGTTTTCTCCATCTTTGAGAGCAATATGTAATATCATTAGATTTCCACAGTTTGCTTTGGCAGTGATATGTTCAACAGACAAGCTGGTTTCCCCATTGTAGAGGTGGGACCAGCTCTGGGTAAGCAAGATAGAAGAGAAGCATTAGTGGAAAGCTATTATCTCTGTTCAATTTTCCCAAAGAGTAACCAAGGTTTCTTCTGCGATAGAGAATAAATGAAAACATTTATCATCTGATAAAAATTAGTAAGCAGCTCTAACACCTGCCCATACTGGCACATTTCCTTGCCAGTTACAGCACAATAAGGTGGCTCCAGGTGACAAGCAGCAGCAACAGCCTCAGCAACTGCTGCTCCCACCACCTGAGGACCTGACTTACAGAACACAGGGGTGAAGCTAAAAACCCTGGCAGCACCACCAAAAGGTGAACAGCTCGTATTTCCCCAGACCAACCAAACAAAAGACCTGGTCCCATTCTTCTGGCTGCCTACATGCTCACCTCCTCCTTGCGAGCTGGGGAAGGCTCTCTGTGCACATCCAACCCCGAACAGCCTCCCGTACCCATCCTGCTGGTGTTGTTCCCACTCTTCTAACTCATTGCTGTCAGCATATTGCTGTGCTCTGGAATTAAAAGACTGACAGTCACAGAGCCCCCGGTGTTCATTGATATGCAAACAGGCACCATTTCTGTGGTTTAAAAAAAAAAAAAAACAACAAAACAAAAACAACCCACCAACAACAAAACCACCAAATAAACAAACAAACAAACAATAAAAATGAAAAAAAAAAAACCACCAAACCCAAACAGTGACTTCCCAACATAGAAGCTCCAACAAGGGTGATGGAGGCAGGTTATCCCAGAAAGCTTTGTGCTTACAAAACTTGGGGTCTACACAAATTTGAATCTGGACCAAGTCAGAGAGTTTCTGGCAGGAGAATGTTGCTTCACACAGTACACGTCCACAGCGCCAGAGCTCAGCAGTGGCTTTCCGCTTGTCTCCTGCCAACCTCCTTTGAGCTGAGAATACCAAATGTTAGAAGTGATGGGGAAATACTTTTTGTTAATCACAGGAAACACACATCAAAATAAAGCATCCTCCCAAGTGCACAAGGTAGCAAAGGAAACAGCATAAGATTTCATCACATTTATTATCCTGTTTCATACCCACACTTGATACGCAGAGACATCTACCCAAACTGTCAGACTTCTTTCTGTTATGCGGAGGGACAGAAGATTTCACACGCTGACACCTGGAAGCACTTTGATGTTGTAAGGAGAGAAGCCAAAGGGCAATTAAGCGTTTCTTGCATGAGATCAGCCAAGTGCCTAAATCTTAACTTCTCAATAATTCCCACTTGACACAAGCAAGGTAGCGGGGCACATCAGATACCAAATTAGAAACAACAAAAACTTTCTTGCTTTAACTCCTTGAAATAGATTATCAGTCACTGCCTACGTAATCCATTTGACGGAGTTTGATTTTGCACATGGTTATTTTTACCAGCAGCACTCCAGAGGTGGTATGAGCACCCAGCAGAGAACCCATCTGAAACAAGCTCCCAACCCCAAGGACGGACCGGCAGAGCCTGCACCTTCTTAGCATGATTCACACAACATCTGCCCAGACATGGTGCAGTCACGCCATGCTCCAAGGGGTAGGTTTAAGCTCTGAAACAGGCACGAACCTGCAACCCCCTCCTGCAAAGTCAACCGGTAACAGTCCCTTTCAGGTCAATAAGCAGCACATATCTCCCTGCAGAGTCGGTCAGGGTGAACGGCAGATACCGAATTCAGTCAGGCTGGCGCAAGCGTTTTGTGCGCTCACGCTCTGACGATCAATCATTCATAAGCTGGTTTTGTGCTGAGAAGTTTCCAGGGGCTCTTCTGCCTATTGCCAGGCCTGCAATGCACTGTGGCTGTCACACTAAGTCCTGATGGCACCAGCTGGGGGACATGCCCTATTGTAGCTGTCACATCTGCTTTAAGGACCTGCCACTTGTGATGCAGTTTGATCTGAGACAGACCAAGTGAGGTACTTGCTTTCGGAAATCAGAGACTTCTTGCCTCAGTGGGGAAAGAGCCCAAGAAAAAGGAGGAAATAAGCTGGAGTGCCCCAGATTGGTTTTGTTTTACACCCTCATCCATTAAGAGGGGGTCCAGCCACTGCAGAGATGACCGTTTGGCTCCTGGTTGAGGAGCTGTCAGGCCTACAAACCCTCTGCTTGGATGAAACAACAGTATAAGGTCATTGCTGTAGGATGCAGCATTGAGAGAGGCAGTAAAAGCAACAGTCAAGGTTGCTACTGGTTTGCTTTGGACTCCAAGTACTTTTCCTTTCTTCCTGAGGACACTTGAAGATCACACTTGAAGTCACCCTTCTGTTATTGAAAATTCAATTGTCACTTTTCAACATGTCAGCGGGCAGAGCTTTTTTTCTTTTTTCCTATTTCAAGAACCACTTTGAAGTCCCTGTACAGGACTGGGGCTTCTGACAAGATTCGCGGCAGAACAAAATAAGAACAGATGATATGATGCAATGGGAAAAGGTGAGGGGGCACAGAGGATTTCCATACTGTTTACTCTCACACAATAAAGGACAATCACAGCAACTCAATAGCTTAAATAAAATGAATTCCACATCTCAGGTCAGTGTGGAGTGAACAGCTGCTCCCATCTCTCTCATGCCAGTGCAGTGAGTCTGGGATAAAGATCCAGTGCTGAAACGCACCAACAAGGGGAGTTTTCATTCCGGTTCCTGCTAAAAATAATAGTAGAAGCAGCCAGGGAATGCTACAGAATAAAGCTAGCACTTTCCGTGTTTCTTTCCCCAGTAGGAAAAAGAAAAAAAAAAAAAAAACACAAAACCTCAAAAACCAATCAAACAAAACAACCCAATGAAATGTATCTCAACATTTCCTCTTTTACTATGGCTTCTCCTCCAAACTAGAATCAGCACATGGCATTAAACCCATTTCAGAGCAGAGAAGTGCAATACAAACTATTAACCTGAAGGTGAGAAAAGCCATAGCCCATTCCAATGGACTATTAGGTGCCTCAAGCTGAATACTTCCACAGCGATTAAAGTGTTACGTTATTGAACATCACTTCTCCTACAGGAGTTATGCCATGTCATGTTTCTTTAAAAGAGCAGAGTAAGCCATACCAAAGGAAGCAGACTTTTGCCATGGAGAGGAATGCAGTCAGACAGACACCAGGGCAGAACCAAATCGAGCAACGAGCCACATTTCTCATCACTTCATTACATTTCTTTTTGTTATCTGCGGAGCTGGTTCTTCAGTTTACCCCACTCATCACTAGGTGTGCTTTGCTTAAGTGAAGAATTAAGAGGAAATGTTAAATTACATTGGGTGGGTATTTTTCAAAAGAAAACAAAACCAAACACATTGCTGCTCCCAATTCACACTGGGACCAGCCTCTACTCTATATCTGCCCATTGACAAGGGGGATGCTGGTGCAGTGTTCTCCCCTAGTTAGGCATAAGGATCTTTCCCCACTGGGGAATACAAGCCTTTGTTACAGCTGGAAGAACTTTATTTGTAGCTCTAGGACAAAGGATTATTCATTTTTAGGGTAAGAGATTCCAGACTTAGCTCACAAGAGCTAAAGAGTCTATGTGCAGACTGGCTGTGTCCTGATGTTCTGGTTACAGTGGATTTGAACATAGTGGGACTCTCCTGCAGAGAAAGAGCATATTTAAGCCCTAACTCTAATGGGGCTAAAGTGACCAAAATATGGCTCTACGGAAGAGCAGCTCTTCAAAGGGCTTGTTGTCTCCTGGATTTCTCCCATCAGCACAAATCTGTGCTAGCTAAGCTTCCACCTGAGCAAGACTCCTGAAAGATAGAAATGGGTCATCTTCTCTTCCAAACATTCATGCCTTTCCTGCCCTGGATAACCACTTAAAAGCATTAGGTGACAAATGCTTTGTTGCCAAGCACTGCAGAAGGCCCACAGGACTTATCTTCTGACACCTCTTCTAGTAACTGAAAGAGTGGCATAAAAACATGACAAGGGATTTAAAAAATTAAGTCTTCCCAGACATTCCCTGAGGATTCTTTTGCTATGATATGCAGGCTGGTAGCACTGCTGCTCACGAGATGCCATGTTCTCACATTTCCTCGTTTTACAAGAAACGGATTTCTCCAGTTAGTGAATCTTTAATGTGACAAAAGGAAGGGATGTGGTAGTAGTGCTGGAACGATTTTCTTGGACACCACAATGCAGAAGGCTGCCTATGGAAGAGCACTCAAATTGCTCCTGGACGTGCCTTTGCATAACCAGTTGCTCAGATCAGAAAAAAATATAAAATCACTTTTAGAAGAAATAGACAGAGAGTGAAGGTTTTGGCTGTGGACTTTTCATGCTGAGAAGTGCTAGGAGGGGAAATTAAGTTAAAAGGGACAGACACGACAAGTCATCTATGCAGGATGGGACAGGCAGGTCCTGGTCTCTCCCCTCCCAGCTGTTGCTGGCAACACTTTCCTCAAGAACAAGCAGGAGCTCTTCAGTGGCAGCCCACAGCAACATTTCAGCCTCCTCCAGCTGAAGCTGTGTTATCAATGGCTGTCTTCTCACTTCCAGTACCTGCCACTGTAAATCACACCCCAGAGCAATGTTTAAGAGAAAGCATCTAAATCACAAAATAAAACAGGTCAGAGCTGCAATTATGATCAGTGAGGCAGGCACCAGTATGTTGTGCATAATTAAAATGACTGTAGGACTTCTCTATAAATATCAGCCAGAAAAGTGTCTCTTTGTGTGTGGGCATAAAAATGAGATGCAGGAAACAGCCTGCTCTGATGTGACAACATGACCTTGGAACAACTTTGTTGCCTCCACACCGGAGTAATTGCACTGTTGAAACGTCTGATTGTGTCCCTCTTGCCATCAGCAGCCACCAAGCCTTTGCAGCAATAAATGTGTAACCACTAAGAGTTCAATAAAGATCCAGAGATAGACTAATTTTGCAGTGGCTGCTGCTCCTTGAAGTTCTCTGAAGCTGCCTCTCTGAGGGCAAAAGCTCTTCTTTTCTCCTTTAAAAGTCTGAACTCAGCTTGGAAATGAAATTCACTCAAGATGATAAATGGATACTGCGCAAAGCTTGTCTTACATATGTGTTAAATATTTTACTTACTGCTCATCAATCTTCCCCATCTACACCATATTCTCAACTACTTTGCAGGAAGAGAGCCAATTCCTTCAGGGAATTTGGGAAGCAAAATACATTCCCACTCTTCTCAACACTATGATGACAGTAAATATGTCAACTGAAGAGTGGTGCTACAGCAGAGAGCTGCTCGAGATTGCTGTGTGATTGTCAGACTGAACTGCAGGGCAAGGGCTGGCCCTTGCTGGTCCCACAGGTCACAGGCAAATCCACATGGCACATTTTGGATCACATGAATCCCAGTATTTGCACAGTTTCATTGGGAAGAACACAGAGCTGACCAACAAATCAAGCCTACATTACAAAGCTTAACAGGTGAATAATGTCACAATTAATTGACAACACAAAAAGGAGTATTTCTGTTATCACAGAAACAATCCAAAAGTTTGGCAAGTGACAACATGTGCAGTATGTTTTTATTCACAGCTATTTCAAAACACAAATACTTCAATCAATAATCACTCACCTCCCATTCAGTGACCCAGTAATCCCCTTTTGTCCAGCATAATGCCTAGACACATTTTTATTGACCCAGTAGTAAACTCATAGGAATTACCATTCTTTGACTACTAATGGCTAGGTATAGTTCTCCCTGCAGGCAAGTATTTATCAGGCAGAAGGCAAATATGTGATTCATCGACTCATAATACATTACAGATAAATAATAATGAAAGACCTATGCATCATTCTTGCCAATGTACTGAAAAGATTTGCTGAGCCCACAGAGGTTGGGGAAAAGAATGAAAAAAAAATAAAAAATCAAATGTTAATCTGCAAGAGCAGGGACTAGATACTGAAGCATAAACTTACCCGGGGGGCTAAAGGGTCCCTGCCACCAAGACCAGATGGATAGCACTACCCAATACATGGCCTGATCTCACAATCCAAAAACATAGTATCACCACATACTCCAAATAAAATGCTCCAAACTATCCCACAATCCAGGCTATGGTTGCAAAATATACACTGAAGGGAAAAAATGATGGGATTTAAAAAATTTAAGGAAGTTTGCGAATCTTTCACAAGCTGAATGAGAGAAAGATTACTGAATAAATTAATCCACGTAAGTGATTTTCCATAAGAAATTATTAATATGCTCGCCAGCTTTCAAAGGCACAAATGAAACAAAATAAAAGCCCATAATGAACTGAACTGGAACACTATGAAAAATAATAAATAAATAATTTTTTAAAAAGAGGAAGCAGTTCTCAATCACTCAACCACAGGTCTTCCTTATAAAAAATAATGGTGCATTCAAAATGGTCATCTCCTTAAAATAAGCTATATAAAGCACTAAAAAGAGAAGCACATAATACATGACTTATTGTTGCAGCATTTTCAGGTCACCATTTTCTTTTTAAGGTGTTAAACTGCTTGAGCTTCTATTGGGAATTCTCCCTAATAAATTCCCTTTTTATGTCCCTTCTCAGGACTGTCATTTAAAGGATGCTACTAAAAGATTCAGAGAGCTTCTGGATTATCTACATGGAGCTGGCAACCCTCATCAGACAGCAGCACAGCAGCTCCCTATCAACTGAATGATAACTAGTGTTGGTGCAAGGACAGGACTCAGAGTCTAATGGGCCATCTGGATGCTCATGAACTCCAGGTTGAGCTCCCCTAGTGCTCCAGGAAACCTGAGGTGTGATCAGGAAAGCCCCTCCTAGCAGGTAGGCAAACCTAGGGAGACAGAAGGACTTCAGCCTGCTGCAGCAGAAACTGTGTTGATGGGGCAGAGTTATCTTTAAAAGTTTATCCCCTATAAAGGGGAAACAATCCCTCTCAAACCATTTCCACTGCCTTGAGACCTGAAGGAAACCTATTCTACAGAAAAGCAGACAGGGAATAAACTGTTAGCTTGAGGAATTAATGCTACAGTGTTTGAATCTGTTCTTCTTAGATATACACACATGTATAAGTATATATACATGCGTGTGGAGGCATGCAGAGCTATACATACATACATGTGTGCACATATCTCGCATACCTTGACTTCACCTTACAAGCCTGGTTTTACACCTGCTCTTGGCCCTCACTCAGGTCAGCACTGGATGCTACTCCCTTGCCCTCACAACCACATGCAGCAGGCAGACACTTCTAGCACAACATACATGTAGCATTTCAACCCCACTCATGATGCTCTCTCTCCGTTCCCACCACAGGGAACAAATTAATGCAAAGTTTGCAAAATACTAGGCTGACGCCATTGTGACCCGGTGCTGTGCTAAATAAAGTGGAAGAAATGTTCTTAAATAGCTTCCACGAGGCACAATTTCCGAGAGCCCACAGGCAGGGCTCACACAGCAGGCTCTCTAGCAGCGCTTTCTGCGCTCTACCAGGTCACCTGTCTCCTGTTGCTCAAACTCAGAGGAAAAAAAAATAAAAAATGAGATCTGTCTGCTAATACATTCCTCTGTCAAAGCCTGTTAACTCCCCATCTGCCCTCCTCCCTATCCCTCACCCTTGCAGGGGACAAACTCCATTCAAGGCAAGTAACATAAAGAAAGCTCATTTCCTTTGAACTTATTTACAAGTTTTACCATTAAACTTGCCCACATTATGCAAGCAGCTTGCAATCTTCCCTAATTCTCTGACTTTAATTATATAATTGAACAACCCAAAACCTCATTTTTTCCAGGAAACATTAAACATTACCATCTTAATGAAATTCTTAATGAAACGGTCTTCTCTGCATGCAAATGACTAGCACTGGATTTGCTTATCACACTGATAGACAAAAGGACAAATGCCCTTCCTTTTGTCAATCATCAAGAGTGACAGCACTTTCTGACAGCACCCCTCCTAGATGGATGGATAACGTGGACAGAATCACAGACAGGAGGAAGAGGTAACAGAGACGGGGAAGAAGCAGCCGGGAACGGTCAGTAAGTGTGACTACACTAAGAACAGATCCATCGTCCATGCAAACTTTTTCCATAAGCTCAGCTAAGTTCAGAGGGGCTCTGCTTCAGTGGAGCTTTAACCCTTAGGAAGGGAAGAGACATCACTAGGGCTGGCTGGCACAGCTCACAGTCTCAGTGGGGGTCCTCCTGCTGCTCAGGGTAAGGAGAAAACATTGGCTGTTTTAGATACTTCTATAAGTTGTTTCAAGACATGTGGCTCAGCCTACCCCACCTCAAACACCCTCCTTGTCTTTATCTCAGGGAGACAACTATCTCCAGGCCACCCTGCTGCATACACATTAAGTCTGACAACAAACAAGAAGCCACAGCAGAGTCCATGCAGGAAGGAGCCCTGCTAGAGCACATCTCCAACAGCACCCCTGTGCTGGGAACCCTCATTCACCTTCAATACAACCAGACATATTTCCAGCCAGAGCTGCCAACACAGCAAGCAGCTGTACTGCAGGGACCCAAGATGTCTGCAAGGTTGAAAACTCCAGGACAAGTTGCAAAAGAGCAGGGGGAAGAGAAAAAAAAAAAAAAAAAAACAAAAAAACACAGTACTGAACTTCTCACATACCTCCCATTGCCTCTTTCCCCTCGCCCACCAACTCACTAGTACTCTCCACTATACCAGCTGCATGGGAGAGTAGCATCCTTCCCCTACCAACAGTGCAGAGATAACCTCTCTGGTCCCATGCCCTCTTTTGGTGTATTCCAGCAACACAGGTGCTGCTGCTGCTTTCCACAGCTGACCTTTGTAGGGCAGCAGCCCAGCCATCACTCCAAATTCAAGGCAAGATTTAATTTACCCACTCTTTTCCTAATACAAACCCATTCTTCTCCCTTTGAGTGTTTTCTTGTAGGGTATTTTTCCCCTGCTGCTTTCTTCTGTGGTACCAAGCTCTGCCCAGCTGAAGAAATTTTTATCGCAAATATTTCAGGTGCATCCATTCCTTCACTATCACTTTGTGACCTCTAGTTCCCTTCTTTTATTTGATACTAGTTCAAAGACACCAGGAACGTCTTTCTTTTTTATTCCCTTCAAAAACCTGCATAGTTCAAAGACATGACCTTGGTGTCTGTACTTCTGCAAACAACACCGGCCCCAGCGCTACACCAGAACCCATGTCACCGAATCAGCTTGCTTGAGTCTCTTCTAAATCTAATTCTTTCTAAATCTAATTCCCACAGATCAAGAGCAAAATAGTTTTATTCAATAAACATTAATTAGTTATTTTTTTTCTCTACTCTCCTGCTTCATTGCACTTTCAGTGTCCTACCCCTTTGGCGCATAGATACCCCTCACCGCGCTGCAGCTCCCAGATTCTCACAGTCATTTATTGACAATAAAACTCAAGCCCCAGGTGCCTTTCTCTGATTTACACTCAAATCTCCAATTACGTGGTGCATGGTCACAATAAACTTTAAAATAAACACAGAGTCAGGGTTAGTAATTTCGAAGAAAAAAAAAGCCCCAAAGAGGTGCCAGTGTCCTGGTACTACCCCAACCAGAAGGTCTGGGGAAAAAAAGCAACAGCCTGGAAGAGATAAAGATCCAGTAGCAGTTTGGAGACGGGGGTCCAAACCTGACCCCTATGTGGTCTCAGATTCCTTCTACCTTCAGCTGAACGTCTGGCAACTTTCAGGAAACAAGGGCAAAATGGTCTTTTCTATTTCAAGGCTAAAAAATAAAAATATTTTTGAGTCATCTACAAACATTTGAAAAACTAATTGCTTGGTATCATTTGCAGATAAAATAATTATTTGCATGGCCTAAGTAAGAACGATCTGGGTGAATTTCCTATGTTGCTTTGAAGCAAAAGGTTGGGGAGCTTTGAGAACTGTCTCCTGCCACTGTTGATTTCTCAGCTAAAAGCTGCTGCTGAGTTCTTCCCACATTTGCAAATAGGTTCAATTTTCTCAGCTCTCCATCTTTCCTTGAAGTCTTGTTCCCCCAGCAACAGTGTCGCACTGGGGTGTTGTCTGTCAGCAACAGAATCTTCTTTTAAGACTCTGGTGGGCCAAGAGGTTCTTCATCCCATGACTGTTTACAACCCTAAACAGCAGCAGCAATATCCTAACTCACAATTAACACGGTCTTAGTTCTCAGACAGTCCAACTGAAACCAATTGATATACTTGCCTGGTAGAGTAAGAAAACATCCACAAAGCACAAGGGATCAAAAGGTGGTCTCATTAAAAAAAAAAAAAAATCAAAACCAAAACCTAAATGAGAGCAATTCCACAGGTCCTGGTGGAAATTCAATCCAGTATACAGCTTATAAACCACTTTCACCAGGTGCCTTTCATTCGAGACACTCCACAGGAGAGGTGCATCATTATTTGCTGTAACCCCAGCACCTTCTCCTGTTCTGGTTTGTTTTTCACTATATGATTCATTCCACTCTCTCAGAGTATTCCCTAGTTGTGCGCTTTTGTCCTTGGCATTGTTTTCTGTCCTTTGCATCCTGTGTGCTGTATTCCTCAGCAATTATTTATGGAAGGGACTCATCCACCCCCAGATCCGTGCCCCCAGCCGTATGTCAGTATGGCTCCAGCTGTTTTTCTCCCAGGAATTTGATCGCCTTTCTGCTTGCAGGCTGCAGACTGGCACTCACGACAGCTCATCCTCTCTACAGAAGCAGAGCTTCCTTCTCTCGGATATAAGAATTCCATTTAATCTCCACAACAGCCATTTCCGCATGGAGGTATGAACTCTAAATGGGTAGAAGTAGGGTTCTCAGAACCCATTTTTTAGGCTACCAAAGCTAGCAGAACACCGAAATCCTCAGATATAAAGTTTGGTTCTTTACTAATCCCAACAGAAAGCCTTATTATTTCTAGCATGGTAGTATTTGCAATGAAAACAAAGTACCTCAAAGTGCTCAAAATCTCATATACCTGAACACAGGGACAAACTCAGTCCCACCTTGCTATGCAGACTGCGGTTTGTTCTTCTGTCCCATTTGGTTTTTACTATTACCTCTTCTTTTTCCTTTCCCCTCCATTCTTCTCCACTTGTAAAAAGGAAGGAGCAATTTTTGCCTTCCACGGTGGAAAGTCTGCAGCGACAGGGTGGGCAAGGGAACCTTTCAGTGGTGGGAGGGGCAGGACAGCCAAGTGCTGTGGAGATGCACCAGAAGTGCTGACTCTGCTCCTGAAAACCAGGAACAACCTCCCAGTCATGCTCTGCAGCTCCAATGAAGAAGGATGCCCTTTCCAAAGGAGGTATATTGATGACAAACGACCATCTCATCGCCAGCCCCCTTGGCAAGAGGTCACTGCAAAACTTCCTCTCCTCTCGCTCACGTCTGTATGGGTGACTCTGCAGAGATTCTGCAGATTACAGCAGAGCAACTGTGGTATTCCAGTTAACGAGAATGTAATGTTTCATTGCTGACTTCTACAGTCACTTAAATCTACCCTTATCTAATTAATTTTGCAAAACAAAAAGTGACTAGCCAAATAAATTCCACCACAGCTTGACAGCCAGTAAAATTATATGAGCTAACATTTGTTCAGAAAACAAACCAAGAAAGTGTAAGGAGGGACAAAGAGGAAAGGATGAATAAACTACTCAATACATAATCAGCTTCTAAATCGGTGCAGAAGATGGGGAGGGCAGCCACGTCACACTTTGTCATGGCTTTTCTATAAACCAGGAGAACAGCTGCCCACGCAGGTTGGCAGAGCAACTTGAACCCAGGCTTGAGCACAAGCACCCAGACCCTGACGACCACCAGCACTACAGAAGGGACTCTGTCAGAGCAGTAGAATTCACAGATTCACACCCTGTGTCAAACCAGTGACCAGCCCCAGAGGCAATACACATTGGGCAGAGCTGCTGGCACCCACCACTACCCACACGCTTGTGTGAACACGCAGGAGCACACACAGATGTTCACTAGAACAATATTTTCTGTAATTTACTTGCAAAGCCTCCAGCTAGAGAAAAAAAAAAGTAAGAGGGCTTCTTGCTGTGTTCCTTCTATTTCCAAGGGAATATTTTGTGCCTCATCTTCACAAAAGGCAGCAAATTGCTAGTGTTACCTCTTCTTATTTAGAGAGTAGCAGTGTATCGGAGCACTCAGCAGTCAGCAAAGGAAACAGACTTCATTACAGGGGCAATTAACAAAACTATTCCCCAAACCTTTGCCCTAGGCCTGGGATAAGTAAAGCAGGCAGTTGCACAATTGCCTATTTCATAAGGTATCACTTCAGGATTTAAGTAAGAAGCAAAAGGAGAACAGATGAGATTCTCAACCCACCAAGGCTGACTTGGACAAAACAAACTTTTGTCTTGCCGAGGAATGCAAGCTGACATCCGAATGGGGTAAAAAACCCCACAACTGACCCACTTCAGCTCTGTGAAAGTGTCACCCACATTATCCTGCTATGGGAAAGGCACAGAGGCTTACAAGTGACAAACTGAACACAACCCAGCTACACAGACCTAAGGCAGCCACAGTCCATCTCAGAGAAACAAAATTAAAGAGCATTAGCAATGACCCATTTCCTCACTCGGCAGGGACCGGCAGAGCTCACCTGGCACAGGGAGGAAACACGCTGTGGGTTCTCCCACTCTGAGAGATCGCTCTCTGCCAACACACACAACGCTTCCACTAATCCACCTTGCCCCAGAGCGGTTGACCATTTCTGTTTAAAGAAATAAGTGGGGATTTAAAGGAGGACGCCTGAAAGCCGACGGACTTGAAATTAAACCGGCAGAGAAAGCAAACTGCTGAGAAATAGCAATTTGCTTTGGAAAGAGACGCAGAGCTGCTACAGGATGGGATGGGGGGCTGTACAGGGGTTGTAGCAGTTACATCCCAACGACCTCATGCCATCATCGCTGGGGATTTCGGGGGGGAAAGGATGTTGGGTTGAGATGTTTGGGGTTTTTTTCTAAGTAGAAAAAGGAATTTCCTCCCTGTTCACCCCCAGGGAAACAAGCTTAAGCATAACTTTAGCCTCACAGAGGGATCTTCCACTTGTGCTCTGGGTAAATGTTTTCATTTAAATAAACTAAGCTGCAGCGATAGCTGCTTCGAGTGTTTGCTGTGGCCTTCTCCCCTTCACACCCCCTTGCCATGGTTTTACTTGCCTTACCTGAATCTGCAGCCATTTGTATCCTATTTGCTACTGGTTACATTTGCCCACATTTCCCCTTAAAAACCAGCAGGCACGTCCTCAGCCAACGCGGGCTGGCAGAGATCTTTGACTGCAATCAGAGCAATGCTCGTTTATTCCAGCTGAGGATCTGACCCCAGGACTTCTAGTGCTTGAGCTGTAATAGAAGTAGAATCAGACCAGGTCATTACATGTTTGGGAGATGTCCAAGGCACTTTCAGGTGCTACAGACAGCGGTGCCAGTAATTCTGCAGTTCATAAGGTTGGGTTGTTGGGTTTTTTTTCCTCCTCTGAATCAAACAGGAGGGGATCAGTACAACGAGCATGGTGCACAGGGATCTTATCCAGACAGCTTATTCTTTTGATTAATATACACGCCAAGATCTGCCATAAGATCTGGTTGCAGCATTAGGAGTCTAGGGACACACATCAGTCCATTTTGCAATTCAAGGCTTACTTGCATTAAGATTTTTGCTTTCAGTACAAAAAGCAAGGGATACCCTGCAAGTCAGACAGCCTGGTGTAGTGTTGCTGCACCGGCTGAGACCCTTAGGATGAATCACTTTTGGCAAACAAAGCTATCTCCAGATCCCAACATGCACAATGAAGTTAAATTCTCAAATTTAAGTTAAAAATATTCAAGAAATCCAATCAAAGCAAACGACTGAAACAAGACAGGGAACATGTTTCACACCTGAGCATCCAAAGAAACGTGGAGTTTCCACTTTTTCTTCCTTCAGACTGCACAGTTTTATCATGCTTTTTCCCATTCCTCTGAAGGGAAGGACTGCCCAAGACAAGATGAAGGAAGGACACCAGACACTACCTGATTATATCTTGAACACTCACATTGGCAACAAGAACACATAGCAACCGCATTCCACACTCTGAAAGGCTGCCCTTCTTGATACACACAGCCCAGTCCAAACACAGTGGACTATTCTACAATGAGGTTTGCTGAGGGCAGAATCTTTGAGAATAATAATGATAATCTTTCCCAAACACACCTACATCCGGCTGAAAATGCAGGACATTGCATTTTCTCCTTAACCTCACCTACAGAGGAGTCAGAAAACCCTCCCTGGAACACTGAAACACTTAGAACTACCACTTCAACTCTACTCGACTACTCTCACTAGAACAGACCACTACTATTTGCTTAGTAAGGTGATTTTCAAGGCAAAGAAAGAGCAGCATAGGATGAGAGCAGCACAGAAATCAGCCTCAAACCAGAGAGCTCTATCAGTATGTTACCACATACACTTAACAGCAAAGAGGCTCACACTGCAGTCACTGACAGCAGTTTTTCTTTACAGGAGGAGAATTCAGCCCAAACCTGACAAATATAATTAACAGGTGAGGAGAGACATTTCAAGGAGAAACCCATTTATTTGTACAGGTTTTTTTTCATTGACATGATGCATTCTGGCATAACTTGCCATACTCACCATTTCTGCCCCTTTCTTTTAACACCTCTGCGAGTCTCCCTGCTAGTCCAGGAACAGGAGCACAGCTCTTTTTCTAAGTAATCTCATTTCTTTTTCAGTTTGTGTATCGCTACAAATGTCTTGGGTTAACTAATTGAATTTAAGTTGCTTAATTGAAACATGTTAAGTGCAGTGCCTGTTTCTAATGCAGCAGGAGAGGGAAGAAAAAAAAAATCCCAAACCAATGAGTTTCAGAGCTGCCTGCATTTGTTGGCACTATTTTTTTTTTTTACCTTGATGCAGGATGTTCAGAACAATATTATGGAGACTATTCAAATTTCTACCTAAGAACAAGAGAGAAGATATTCCTCTTTTGTACAACAACATTTCTGTAAATTTTGTTTAGCTTGCGTGGGATACAGTTAATTACAGTAATTTATCAAAGTGGCACAAGGTAGTATTCACACACAAAGTTTTTCCAGCAGTCAGAATCCTTAGTTTTATATGAGACTGGTTTGTGCTAATTGAATTTTCACTTGGGTAGATAAAATCTTTAACAACTCTGGAATAACTAAGTGCTCTTTGTTCAATGATGTGGATCAGAATGATTTACAGCACCTTTCACATAATCATGCTAATTTTGCTTTCATATGATTAATTAAAACAATATGTTCTTTCTTCGTAAAATAGAATTAGTGCACCCAAGGAGACAGGTTTTATTGCAAACTTCTTTTTCTGGTAATAAAAGCAATTTTCACGCACCATCTTTTTGGCAAAGCCAAGTAAACACGCTTAAGCAGGCAAGAAAACTGCAGCTGGGGTCAGATCCCTTATTGGAGCATCACCAATGGACTTAATAGGTTGCAACAAAAGTAGTTCAGCCCCAATGCCATGAGCCACGAAGGTGGGCTGGACACCCCAAAACCAGAAGTCCCTACCCACTGCCATAGTTTCCTACAGAGAGGCTCTCAGCACATCTAGAGCCAAACTGAAGGACACACCTCTACCAAAACAGAAATTCAAAGGCTAAATTAGATCATGTCTTTGGTCTAAACTCCAGATTCAGCACAAATACGGCATTTTCAGCACCATTCAAGCACACATTAGAAGGCTCAGATTATTTGACTAGTGGTCTGACAAACAGGTTGAAATAGAAGTATGGCCAATTTAAATGGCCCTTGAGAAATCATCTAGTGAGGCAAAGCTTATGTGCTGACTTCTTGGATCCCTGCTCCTCTGTGGGAATGCAAAGCATCACCAAGACCTACAGCTATTTATCCAGTCCATATGTTACCTTAGGTCTTCTATGCCAGACAGCTTTTGATGTAATACTGATACTTCCCAGCAAGACCAACAAGCTCAGAACATCACTAGCAGCATTAATGTGCCACACCTCATCACACCAGAGCTGGGTAACAGAAAATAATCTGGGAAAGGGAAAGAACAACAATACAGGAAAACTTGGGTGAAACCATGGAATATGCTGTCCATGATCTCTCAGCACAGCACCATGACAGTTCCTTTGATGAGAGGCTGTGCAGGCCCTACTGTGTTAAAATTCACTGAAGAAAGCAAGTAATTTTCAGGTCAGAGAAGCAATGCAAGGAAGCAGAGAGGAATCATCTTCTGCCATCGATATTCAGCACAGCAACTTCTCCTGCACAAGGCTTACCCACTCATGGTTAAGTGACTACCAAGAAACACCAGTTAATCCTAGATGGGGACAGTGACTAATGGTGTGAACAAACAACAGATTTTAACAGAGGTACTTGACAAAGACCCAAAACTCTAGTTGCAGATGATCAAGTTCAACACAGGTTAATTCACCCAGAAAAAGAATTTTCTGCTTCTGCTGCAAAAAGATCAGTTGATGGCCGCCACTCATCACCTCGGATGCATGGATTAACCCCCTGGGTTGAGAATCTGGCAGTCCCCAGCAGTTCCTGATGCTGAAGCTACCAAATTGTACACGAGTAACTAAATTGTTAGTAGAAACTGTTGCTGCAGACGTAAAAGTAGTCACTGATATCCCCCCAAGTGAACTTGACTTGCTCTGTGCATTGAGTACCAAAGAAGAAACTGGTTTATAGGGTTTTTTAATAGTCTTTTTCAGTTTTGATTATTTAATAATTCTTTTGTGATAGTGAGTTTATTGCATAAAGCCTCTCATAACATTAACAAGAGGAGGTTGAAGGTTTCTTCACCACCTCAAAGCATACCTAAGTATTTGGATGTGAAGCACATCATAAGAGCGAATAGCCAGGCAGTTTTTCTGCTTGGACCTGCATTGTTCATTGGGGCTGTCAGAGACAGAAAGAACTCAGAGAGGTGGTGCCATCAACAGGTAAGGGTACTCATAAAATCAGTCAAGATTAGGATAAGACAGGTATAGGTTAAACAAGCACATCCACTGGTGCCAGAAAACACAAGCACTTCCAAAGAGCCTATAAAAGGCATCCTCTCAGAAAAGTAGCAGAGTAGATATGGACGCCAAAATAGAAATATTTAAACCCAGTTCTCATTTCTACAAGAGATGCAGAACAAGGAAGAAGAAAGAAAAAGGGGGGAAAAAAAAAAAAAAAAAGAAGAAGAAAAGGTTTGCTTATAAGTGCATTTGTACCTATCAAAAAGTCTCCAAGAATGACTGTACAGGTTCTTCAACAAAATAATTGATAAACCCAGAGATTGTTTAGCTGGAAGAGAACTTCTCAACACTAAGTAAGTTGGACCATTGCAGGGAGCATGGCCTTCCCTTATTCTAGTAATTTGTAGGCTAAAATATATACATTGATTTTAAATTAGATAATATCTTTTAACTATACCGGCACTTTTAGAACCTGACAGATTGACACTGTTTTGCAGAAAGATAGATCCACTGACAGCAGTAGGGTAGTATCCACAACTGGGGTTTAAAGCCATACTTGAGTTCTAGAGCGAGCAAAAGTTTAAAGACAAATGAGTACACGTCATACCTGTATGGCTTTTCCAAGACTTGAGGCAAACAAGTGGTTGAAGACCAAAGCCTACACCACCTGTAATTATATCAGCAGTCTCACTGGTTCTGGTGGAACAGCCAAGAAGCTTTATGGAAAGCACATTTATTTGTTGTTAGGCACAGAAGTCAGTGTCTTCTTGGGAACTAATCAGAGCCTATGAAGTAAAGCAACTTTTTGTGCTATTAAAGGATCATCACTGCACTCACCGTTGTGACTACCTCCACATGTCAGCTTGCTTTCTCC
This sequence comes from Thinocorus orbignyianus, assembly GCA_013400375.1. Classification (NCBI taxonomy): domain Eukaryota; kingdom Metazoa; phylum Chordata; class Aves; order Ciconiiformes; family Thinocoridae; genus Thinocorus; species Thinocorus orbignyianus. The sequence continues at coordinate 1,568,142 of VXBW01007282.1, read as the reverse complement.
AGCAGATAGACAAGTGTATGGTTATTTCAGAAATTCCTACCCCTACAAATAACTCATTGTGCACACAGTTGTCTCCAGGGCAGAGGATGAGCAAAACAGCAAACTGCATGTGACAGGTCACTTAATGCTTTTCATGGTGGTGCTTAGGGCTGTAGTCAAACTATCTACTATCAGACTAATTTCAGTGTCACGACTACTCCTCTTCAGTGGCTTATGAGCAAGTTGTTGCCCAGGAGCCCTGGCCAGTTCCTGGCCTTAACCTCTCCATGCTCTCTGGAGCTCATGCAAGACGGCAGCTGTAGCAGCTAAGGGAGCTGCCTTTCGGTTACTCCTTTTTGCTGCTGTCGAGCTGAGAACAGAATAAAATCCCATCTAGAAAACCATGAAGAGAACAAACTAACAGCTGCTTGTAGCTAAGGGTGGTCTGGACATCGCCACTGGTCGGACAGTGTGGTCAGTCTGTCTGTCCTCTCACTACCTTCACCACGGTCACACTGGAGCCAGAGCGGGCTGTGTGCTGCACACCACTGGCAGCTCCTCCAGTGGCTGGCATTTTCTACTCCTGGAAAATTAATCTGATGACTTTGTTAAACTAATAATTGCCTCATTTCCAAATATGGTCTCTGGGTGCACTTGACTTAGAACGTGCTTCTCTTGGGAGGTACCAGGGAGATCTAGTTGTATTGCTTATGGAGTCTGGACTAATTTAATTAAATTTTTGACAGAAAGTGCTCAATTTTGCAGATGGTAGCCGTCTGTTTCTTCTGTAGCCAGGGCCACACACAGTAGCTGATATCTTTTCACTTTCCCCTGTGACGTAAGAGATGGTAAAGGGTCCAATTAATAAAGTTACCTTGAAAGGGAGACCTTCTGTTAATGGGAGAAGTGAAAGTGATTCACCAGTTGGGAGAATTCTGGTTTCCTCATTTCTATCCTATCAACCACCCACCCACTGGCAATATGACTCTTGAAAACAACTGAATGCTGAAGAAGCCCATATGTCCACACTTTCACAAAGTCTTTCAAAGCAAGGTAAAAATTACAAGCATAATTACAAATGATGCTCTGAAGTTGTGCCATTTCCCTCTTTCATTGAGCACCTCCTCCAGTTCCACGTGTTCCCGTGGGAGCTCACTAGCCCTGCAGGCAGGAACAGGGCATCCGAATACCATGCCAAAAGTCTGGGAATTTGAATGCTGACAGTGCAGAAATTGTACTAGAGTAAATAATAATAAATAGTTGTTTCAAAAGTAAGCTCATGCTGTTCAGACAATTAAATTCAATTTTCCTCTTTCCCTGGTAAAGGGAAGAGTCACAGACCGCACCCAGGAGCATCTTACTTTGCTTTCTGCACTGTCACCAGCATCCAGCATAGCCTCAGAGTCATTGCTAGGGCCTCGAGCAAGGGGAAGAGTACTCTTCTCTCTCTGCCTTAAATTCACTAAGGGGAAAAGAAAACATCACATATTTTTGTTTCTTGCCCTCTGTCTTGGCTACCCGGATCATTGTTTCCTGTGGGCTAAACCACTGCTCACTGTAAGTAACATACAGAATCTACTCCTGCAAAATAAACAGGGGCTCTGATTTCACACAGGATGAGATGCCAACATGACACAAGCGAAATGCTATCAAGCCAGTCAGCATTTTGCGGTTAGTGCCTTGTCAGCACGCTGAGGTGAGGTGGAGAGCATCAGCTCATCCCCACAGCTCACAAGAAATCCTGACGGGCACCTCAGTCCATGGAGCATGAAACACAAAAGTAAAGATGCATATCAGAGCTTGGGATTTACTCTCAAGGGCAAAGTGGTTGAGTTCTGCTGAACCATGTCCAGATTTAAACAGCATGGAGAATAAGTAGAATCAGTTTGGCTGCTTCCTCCAGAAAAAAATGCACGAGATCTAGGTCATCTTCTGCAGTGACAGGGAGGAAACCTACCTGGAATTAGCCAGAAGAAGAGGAAGCTGGGAAGTGAAGGTGGAATAGTTCTGCCAATTAAAAAATGAAGAGGCCAAAAAGAACTCTCTAGAGCTTTGATTCATCCTAGAGATTAATGAAACAGTGGATTCTAGTGCCACTGCAAGATGCCGAGTGGTTTTAACCCCAAGCCCAAGAGTGGGTCATTTTCTATTATAACTGACAATTATCTATTATCATTTAAATCTATTCTACAGGTACTAAACCATGATTTGTAAGGTTTTATTGCTCAAACTCTCTCAAAGGACTGAGGAGAGGAGTAGATGCAAAAAGAATGGCACTCACAGCACCATGTCCCAACTCCAACTTTGGAAACTCAGCAATTTTCTCCTGAGACAGCAGGTGAAGCCTGCCAGGGACCATCAGCAGATGGAATTTAGGATATCTCCATGGGTTCCGGTGCCTTCACAGCAGAGTATCTCGCCATGAAAGTTTGGCAGTGACAAGATGACTTTCACACACAGTGTTTGCCTATTTATTACAGTGTCTTGACATAAATCTTCATTCTGGACATTCATTTCTATTAATGAGGCTCAGGATCAGAAAATCCAAAGCTAGAAGAATGAACACACGCACCCAGCAGCACTCCATGAACACTGATGGCAGCCAGCTTGGTACCTCGCAGCTCCCCTTGGGACACAGAGAAGGGCTCAAAAAAGAAAAGTTCGATTTGTCAGTGCTGACACTACAAGGCCTCCAGTACAATATTAAATTAGAGGCTTAGTACTCACTCTAGGACCACATACTGTTATTTCTAATACAGCTGAACTGCACTCAGAATGAGAACTTGTGAAAGGAATAGACTGCCATAAAAAGAATTAATTTTCTGTACTTCAGATCAGAGCTGCAGCACTCATGTGAGTCCTTCGGAAACGAATAACCAAAAAGCAATAAACCTATTAAAAGAATAAACTTTTACTGCACCAAAAGGGTGAAATAGTGACCTGTCACACGAATAGCTCTGTTAAATGAATATATTTTCTGTTTTGCAAATCAAAGCGCATTTCCTAGGGAAATGGATCTTTTTTGAACAAATGCTTCTTTTGGGATTAGGTGTGTTGGAACTGTAGCTTGACTTTACAATATGGCTGTGCATTAAGCAGATTTTAACTAGAGCAAAGAAGTGATGGATGTAGTTAGTCAGCAAAAAATTAAAAGCGGATGATCAGAATACTTAGGCATTAAAGAGAGAGACTATTCTGCATGCCAAATGCTGAGGAACTGCAGCTTTCAGCCTGCAGCAGAGCAATCACGGTTGGTACCCAGTGCTTTGGGTGGAAGTGCAGACCCCATTTAAAGGCAAGTGCCCCATTCCCAGCACCTACATTGCTCTCATCTATCCTTTGCCAGTGACAGCTATAGAGTTTGTACCTACAAGAGGCTGCAGCTCCATTAAACCTCTGCCTCCTGCTCCCTAAGTCTCACAGCAGGGACTGACAACTTTCATGTTCCTTTATAGGGACCCCCAGTCAGGGTACACAGGTCCTGTGCACCAGCTGCTCAGCCATTCAGTACGATCAGCCCAACTGCTCCAAGGGTGCATGTACTTAGATAAAAGTACTAGAGTTTGATGACCAAAAGAGAGTCTAGCTTTCCTCCCAGCCTGATGCAGACAAGTCAGATATTCATGATCCATGTATGCAAATGAAGGTAGGAAGCTCATGCCTTTAAAAACCAAACAAATCACACATTTCTAAGAGCTGCGGTCTTCACAATGACATCAGGCAAGGACTCAAAATTAAAATAGCAGAAGCAACAATGGTTACATGTACCCAAACACTTCCCATAGCGGGGAGGGAAATCCACCTTGCCTGCAGCCCCCTCAAAAATTCATCCAGTCCCTCATCTCTTCCACAAAGACGAGGTTTTATTTCCCTAAACAAGATTTTTTATGAGCTCTTGCTGCTTTTTAATCTATCACTCAGGGAGTTGCTCTTGCAGGGAGTATTTGACACCAAGTGAGAGGCAGCTGTGCCTGGCAAAACCCAACACGCTGATGTTTATGGATGCTGTGTTCGAGCACCCATCAGGTATGCGACTCACACAGCCCAGCCAGACACTGCTCTCTGGCAAGTTTGGCAGACACCACAGCACTGTCTCTCACTTGGAGAGAGTGGTTTTCTTCTTCTCTTGCTATCCAGATAAAGGAGAAACTCGAGGAGACAGTAGTCCTTCCTCCCCACACTGCCTTTGCACTTCACAGTGGTGGCACTGCTGAGCTCTACAAAGCCTCCACCTTTTTCTTGCTCTGAACGTGGTAAAGCACATTTTTCATTCCACCTTTAATAACATGGAAACCGCCATTTAATTTTTAATGTTAGCTTAAAACACAGGTGGTTGCTAGGCTTTATGCATCAGCAAAATCAATCTCCTTTGGGGTCATTTAGAGAGTTCAGGAGTCCAATGCTACTGCCTGCAACTAATCCCTTCCTCCCCCTCTTCCCTCCTCCCTCAAACACCCTTTCAATTTGGCTGGACTAAAGGCAGGGGTAAGGTCAGATGGCCAGCAGGGCTCCTGGGATACTGCAGGGGCCATAAACCAACAGGAATTAAAGTGGGATATATATGCCAGGTTATCAAGCCCTGCAGGCCCCATTTCCCAGCCAGCGCAGTTTAGTGGCCCACGACACATTCCCTTGTGCTTTATCTACAGCTCTTGAATAGAGCTCGCTACTGTTCATTTCTGGTCACTAGGACTTTGCAGCTCTTAAGATGACCTGCAGGCTGGTTTGATCCTACCTGCAAAGGCTGTCTTGTCCAAGAAAAAAAAAAAATTAAAAAAATCAGTGTATAAAGGAATAGATAAGAACACATTCCTGCAGAGATGAGTCCCTGAGGTTTAAGGGTTTCATCCACTACCAGCAAGTTCATTGCACTTGTGAGATGTGTCCATACCACCAGTATTTTAAAACCTACATTAGAGAACAGACTGCATTTTTGTCTCTCTTTGGATTTTCTAAAGAGAAAGATCAAGAAGCTGGAATGGAAGGGGGTGAGGATGGGGAGACCACAAATAGGACTGGTTCCAAGCATATCAGCTATCTGTCAGCTCTGCAAAATAGCTGTTAATTTATAGAGAAGTGTGCAGGTTCTTTCAGAGTCATACGTCAAAGCTTTCTTACTATGATACCTGGCTTTATTTGGCCTTCATAGTATGGACCAAATTGGATTTTTCTGGTTCTGGATAAACCCCACAAGGGTGACGCACACTGTGATTTACTGCTGTAAATGCTTAAAATGCCTCCCACTAAATTTGTTGTGACCTTATCACACTATTAAAACCAGAAGTAAATAAGCACACCAAGTAAAGGTTAACAACACACCAAATAAAACAAACAGCAAACAGAGGGGATAGGACCCACTCGCTCACATCGCTGGCACTCTCCAGGGGACAAAACTGCTGCATGTTCCAGCAGTACAAGGGAAGAGCCCAGAGGATTGCAGAGCCATATGGAAATGGCAGAGATAAGGAATGGGTTTTAACTCCCCAGACCAGCCTCCAGCTCCGCAGCCCATCAAGTTTTCACCTCCAAAAGCCCCTGGTTCATGCCCCATAAAGAACAACACCCCCCCTACCTCCAGCCCAGGCTGGGTGAAGAGGAGACCAGCACTGACGCTGACGGAGCTCCTGTGCACAGGGAGCTTACACCTCAGATCAAAGCCTGAAGACCACTGAAGAGGAACGGTTACAAAACCACTAAGGATTACACCCACTACCAGAAGGAAAGCAACAAGCAGCCTCCGAGACAGGCTGCATGACTGACGTGCCTGTATTAGCTGGATCCCTCTTCCTAAGGGGTAAGATGCTCCCCTTCCAGCCCACAATACCCAATGAACCCAGGCAGGTTCATGAGAACCCAGGTACCACGGAGATCTCTTCCCCTTCTCAAACAAGATCCCTTGAGCTACAGATTCCCCAGCTCCACATCCTCCTCTGGTGAGCTGTTAGACCTAAAGGGCTGAACCACTCCTGCACCAGAATGCGCAAATGGTGGGCAGAGCTGCTCATTTCCAGAGCAGACTTAAACCATCTGGTAACAAATCGGTTACACAAAATTATCACCATCTCCCTTTTCAGTCCACCAGCTCATACCCCTTTCTGGATGGAATAGTAACTTCTTAAGCAGTAGCTCCACTACCACAAAAAGATCCATTAGAGAAAGAAACTTCTACACTGTGGTCTGAAGAGAGAGTCATCGGGGACAAATCCAGCCCAGGTTTAAAGAATGGCTGAGTATTTTCCCTATAATAATTGGTTTAGGTGATTTGTCTAGAAGACCATAGCTAGGTCATGCCTTCTATCGTCTCTCACAGAGATTTACAAGTTACCAAATGTCTGAATGAAATTAGTACCAGAAAGTAGAGGCCCTTGGAGAAACATGAACAACACGTGAACAAATGCAGACCACTGATACAGAAAAAGAAAAATAATCATTTAAATCACTGATTTAAATGGACTCCTCACTGCTTTGTAGAGGGAGATAGTCTCATCTGCAGCTGCGCGTTGTTACAGCCAGAGCAACAGCACACACCTTCCCAAAGTCAGAACTTGCTCAAATGGAAATGAAAATCAAAATTTGAGGGGGTAGGAGGAAGGAGAAGGAAGCATATTTCAGTAGACAGCCTCAAAAAAAGTTTGAGGTTCTCAGGACAAAAGAATTTCTCAGTTTGGCCTCTGCATTCAGCCTGACTAGAAAACGGTTTTTTCTTCCAAAGTAAATATTCATTTCACAATTTGGGTAAGTGGGAAGTTTTGAAAGTTTCTCCCCGAATATTAAACTGTTTGAATATAAATCTTTGTACTCCGAATCACATCTTCTTCTGATATATCAGCAAAGAAAGAGTCAGGTCATTAGAATCTCCTTCCTACTTATTCTAACAGCAGTTGTGATAATAAATTCATTATTTTCATAATTGCTCCATTATAATTTAGTAATAAGTTCACATTAATTTCAAAAGCCTTACTATAAGGCATTATCCAAACAAAATAAGAAACAATTAAAATTAAATTAATCTAAAATCCTACTTATGAGGCATTATCCAAACAAAATAAGTAATACGTACCATGAAATTTATCTAACATCCTATTAAAAAGGATGACTTTGAGGCCAAAAAAATATTTTACTTAAAAGCATACAAGATAATTGACTTTTTCTGCTGTGTTTTGAAGCAAGAGCAGATAGCCAGTCTCAGACCTAGAACAAATAGGGAGGCTGGGGAACCACAGAGGCTTCACCTCCCCAGAGCTGATCCCAGAGTGTAACAAACCACTCAAGCCCCCTCCTCTCCCCTAGCCTTGCTCACCCTCCCAAATATTTTCCTCTGTGAACTCAGGGATGTTATTACACCAGTTACTCACTTTTGCCAGAGCAGGTAGGACTCCTTAGGAAGCTTCTCTGCAAGTTCCTGCTGCCTTTAAACCCCAGGGTTCAGAAATGCCTTTTTCTGACTGCAGGGAAGCACTATGGCTGGTATCTTCTTCTCCTTGCCAGCCCCAGCAGGTAATCACAGCCTCACCTGCACAGCTTCCCACCCCCCAGAGCCCATTACGGGACAGCTGTGGGGAGAAGCTCTCAGCCCCTAATCACAAACACCTGGTTTAACATGGGTCACGCTTACTCACAACCAGAGTATTTCAAGAGCAGGCTTTTAAACGAGGCACCTGATGCGCTTTCCTTGTAGAAATCACAGAAAATACTGGTTTTCTCTCATGCTTCTGAGATCTTTGTGGCACCAGCTTCTATCACGAATCATAAACTGCTTTATTGTTTTCTGCTTCAGGGAGTGTGTAGCTAAGTCCTGCCTTAGACTGCTCTTTTGAACATCCCTCCGTTAAGTTGTAGCCACTTTTAAATTAAAACCCTCCTTTTTTTTTTTTTTTTTTTTTTTTTTTTTTCTGAGCATGTGTTGAACTGTTCTTCCTGGAGAGATGTATTTTCCCCGCAGCAGTGGAACTTGTATTAATGCAAACCAGCCTTTTGTGTAACAAGTACATGGTAACCCTAGCACATTTCTATAGTATGTCTCAATAACTAGGTCATATACAGCATTGAGAAAAATGCTACAGAGCAGATTCCCACCTGCCATGCCCCATAAGGGGAATTTACAGCGTCATGTTATATGAGTAACTTGATCTCAGTGTCCAGTTTTACATTTAAGATTGTATGTGCATGTCCAGAAACATGTTAAAGCAAACACATAACTCCACTCCTGTCGGTTATCTCCTGTTTCTGCCTTCCTGAAATGAGTCATTAACTGCATTTCAGCTGTTCAGTTCCAAAATCCTCAAATTCAGCTGCAAAAATGGAACCCCTTTGATCTTAGATTGCCGCTAATTCATAATTGATAATCCAGTCTAGAAGGAAGGGAAAATCTTCATCCCCATTAGTCATTTCACTTAATATGTTTTGGTGCTTCAATTATGCAAAACCCAACTCTCAGGGTCTGACTGCCATCCAAAATGTGAGTCAATGGGGGAAAGAGAAAAACCCAGATCGAATTATTCCAGCTGTAAATCTTTGTAATAGCACACGTCACGAGAGCGATATCCAACACTGAACAATTCTGTTTGTTTTCCAAGCTGTTGCTTTGTAGAATTCCCAAGGCGTCTATTAATGACTTCAGAGAGCTCAGGCGAGAAGGACTCATTCCCTCTCACTTACATTTTTTGGTCAGGTCATTAGGCTGCATGCTGTAATGACCCTTTTTGGCCCAAGGCACTAAAAGCCTTGGAGTAATATGTGACCTGCTAAGCGAGTAAGCAAGAAGGAATAATTAACACAAGTCATTTTGCTCCTTATTTTGTAGGAGAGAAACTGTCACTTCTTTCTGAAGATGTTTGAATTATAAACGTTAAGAATATGAGCACCGTGAAGAAAACAGTAACACGCAGACATCACTGGGCCAAAGCATGTTTTGGGAGACTCTGACAGATGCAGGATTATGCAGCAGGGAACTCAGCTAAAAGGCACACATGCCTACATCACCTTACACAAATAACCAGCAACCCAAAATACATATAAGACTGTACTTGTGTTCGGTCACCCAGAAGGTTGTTTGGCTTCAGAAAGAATCATTTTACTTACATTTCTCTTTGACAAAACTGTAGAACCATGCAGCAAACACCCAGGCATTGGGGGAAATTAAAAACAGCAATTGCACAGGTGCTGTTCAAATGAGAACTGCAGCTGGATCACCTGCTCGGGACAGTCAGGCTTGATAGTTCTCCAGAATTCTCCCACATTATCACAAAAAGAAAAAAATATAATCATCTTTGTAGCCCTCTGCAGAGATGATTAGGGGCCTGGAGCATCTCTCTTATGAGGAAAGCTTGAGGGACTTGGGTCATTTTAGTCTGGAGAAGAGAAGACTGAGGGGGGATCTGGTCAACATCTACACATACTTAAGGGGTGCACGTCAAGAGGATAGTCTTTTTTTCAGTGGTGCCCAGCGACAGGACAAGAGAAAACAGGCACAAACTTGAACATAAGAAGTTCCATCTAAATGTGAGGAGGAACTTCTTCACTTTTTGGGTGGCAGAGCCCTGGAACAGGCTGCCCAGAGAGGTGGTGGAGTCTCCATTTCTGAAGACATTCAAAACCTGCCTGGACAAATTCCTGTTCAGCCTGCTCTACGTGGACCTGCTTTGGCAGGGGTTGAACTGGATGATCTCCAGAGGTCCCTTCCAACCCCATATCATTCAGTGATTCTGTAGTTTGATCTATTGTTTGTCAAGTGACTGAGGGACCTGAAACTTTTGAAAGTCGAAACTTTTCCTGGAGAAGGATTATAACAAGGTCTCTTCTCTGGAGGTCATCACAGCTTTTCTCTTTTGGGTGCTTATAAGATCTCTGCTCTACCTGGACTGATTTCCTAGAAACTTCATTCTCTTTTACACTTGTCTTCCTCTGTCAAACCTAGTGAACAGGTCCTGACACTGCTGGGAAGTTTGGGAGATACACAAACAGGGTGCAAAGGTACAAGCTTCCTTTCTGTAGAAAACTATGTTAGAGAAAAGCACAAATACTTAGCAACAGAAATTCATGTCCTCTCTTCCCTTTTCTCTTATGCACCACAGTTTCCCATAGTGACAATGTCAACGGCTTAGAGCAAACCAAGGAAACGTATTCCCATTGCATTCATTGCCAGAATATGTCAAAGCCGTCACATAAACCTCCTCGCATTCTCTTACATTTTAAGGGCTAAGCCGTTAACCTCTTACAAGGCTACATCTATTGAGCGTTTGAGGCTTCCCTTGCTCTGTTTTTAGTTCCCTGCTGAAACTCTTTCACTCCTTGGAAATTGCAGGGTAGACCACATCCTTTATAAACAGGTGGACGCTGCCTGTGCTCACAGATCATCCACTTTTCCCTCTTTCCTCTTTGTCATGTGCTGAAACCCACTTGCTGTTACTTCTGCCTTCCCAGTATCCTCATTCTCCTCCAAATTTCCCCTCATTTCTCAAAAGCAAAACATGCCTCAGCCTTACACATGTCAATGACAGCAGTAAACTGTCAGCTTGCTTTCAGCACAGACCCTTCCCCAGACCCCAGGGCAGGGACTCTCCTGCAGGTGATGGAGCTTCAGAGCTCTGGCTTTGCTGCCAGACTTTGGGAGTCCCGTCTCATGGCCAGCAGGACGGGGACCCCTGGTCCAGAGGAAGTTCTTGCCTTACATTTTGCCTCTCCTACTTTGCTGCATGATCTCTTGTTGTATTTATTTTTCACAGACAACCAGAAAAGAGAAACAGTCCTCCACCTCACAGCCATTTTAATAATTCATACTCAACTTCAGTTACTGCAAGTTTAATAAACAAGTACTTATTAGAATACAATCATTTCTTCTTAAAGTGGGAAGTTTCTAGGAGTGAAATCACAATAATTACCTCTAAGAATACATATGATTAATAAACATTCAGTCTTCCTGTTTTCGTTGCTTCACTCATTTGCATGAAAGCCTTCCCCAGTGTTCCCCTTGCCTTTATTTTAGCAGAAACCTTGCTTTTAATTGGACTGAATATTCAGCTGGGTTCAAACCCAAATCTGTATGTAAAAAAGCTACACATAGGAACCAGCTCATCCTGGAATCCATTTAAAAATAACAAGAGGGATTGAAATGAGATTATTTCAAGAGTTTTCTTGCATTCATAGATAAACAGTTTTATTGCATTTGCAGAGAAGCTCTCCCAAGTAAGGTGATAACGTTGACGACTCCTAGTTTTTCCTCTTGTCCACAAAGCAGGACCAGGTGAATTTCTGAGCTAATTTCATACCTGAAAGACAGCTCACCATGCCCTGCTGGCCTGCTATCTGCTTCTACGCCCGAGACTGGTTTTACTTTGAGCGCAATGATGTGCCAACTATGGCAAACTCCTTTCTTCAGCCTCCTTCCTCTGCAGCCTCCTTCCTCTGCAGCCTCCTTCCTTTAGCCCTCCCTTGCGATGCTTTGCTTTTCCCCACGACATTCACCTTACCACTAAATGGAAACAACAGAGAATACAATAGCCTCTACAAAATTAAAATAAACCAGTCATGGTTAACTAGCAACTACAATAAACACAGCTGCAAGAGCCAGGAAAGCAGGTTGAAAAGCTGACTTAAATCTCCAGAAGAGGTAAACCCAATGGCTTTAGCATCACGCTGCAACAGGGCGGTTGACCACATCCCTACCACCCACTCTGGTGAGCACATCCACCCTCCCACAGGGCTGCAGCAAAATGTGGGCTCACAGCATAAAAAGCAGCAAGCTGCCCGCCAGACAGACCACAGCGCCAAATTGCAGCCTGCAACCTTAGCTGCCAACCCTCTGGGAGGAGCAGGCTGTGTTTTCATTCCAGGGGAGGTTTGTTATCATTTCTCTCCCTTAAAAAAATAAATTGCTATTTTCATAAAGAGCATCTTCCCTCCTCTCCCACTCACAGCAAGAAAATAGAAAAGTGATCCAGAGACTTTAGGTTTCTCCTTCTAGCACTTGACAGGGGAAGTTTCCCAGGAAGAAAAAGAAACCCCATCTTAACAAGATAATTAATTGTTTTTGCAGACATGTTGTGGAACTGTTTAATGGAGAAGAATATATGGGGGAGAACAATTTTGATTTTCTCAGCAGAGAAAACCAATACCTTTATAAAGATACACACACCCTGAGGCTGTGGCTGAGTTTTTGAAGTGCAAGTCCTCCACTAAGGCTTGCTCTGCTGGTTGCCTGCAGTGACCTCATACAGCAGACCCAGAAGATGCCTTGAAGTCATCTTCTCCACAGGCTCAGGATGGGATGTGCCTCCTCTGAGAGAGCCTGCCCTCCCAGAGAGGACATATATTTAACTCCAGGTCTACAAACAGAGACCAGAGTGAATCAGAAGCATCTCCTCCTGTGCCAGGTGAAGCATGGCCTTTCAAGTTGCTCTTCAAAACAGAACATCTTCCTTTGGACCATGGAGGCACACACAGCTCCAGCTTAGGTTACGGGTGAAAGGCCTGTGATTAGAGGCCAAATGAAACAGGATAAATTTGCTGTGGTTTTGAGATGGTGTTTTACTGACTGTCACACACCCTAAGCACTGAAAGTCTGTTGATCCCAAAAGCTTTGGGCCACTAAACAGAAGTCACGGGAGCCAAGGTGGTTTTCTTTGAAGCCTTGCTTCTAGTTGTGTACAACTTCCAGCACTCAAACTAAATGAGCTGAAGCTTGGCTCTCTGTAGATAAAGGTCTTACATTTGTACTATACCAAGAAAGCTCCCAGAGCAGAGTAACTCCTCTGCATCATGCTGATTCCTCCGAGTTAATCACTGTAAAGCACAAGGGAGTCTTTTGGTGGAAGGCACTAGAGAAGTCAAGACTCTTTTTTTCTTAGATTCTGAATCTCTGCTTGTTGGGGTTTTTTCTTCCTAAGAGCAAACTGAAACGAACTGAACATTAGCGCGGCTCCGTTCTGTAGTAGATCCACAGCTGATATGAATTAACAGAGCTCTGATCCATATTCTTAATTCACACCTTCTTGCCAGCCCAGGAATGGATGTTTGGTGGTGAAACAACCAAGACAACTATCATTAACAACAACACAAGCCTTGGCTTCCACAAGGTAAAGGAGTTATCAATTTATCTTCATTTTGATAGTCCTCATTCCAAAACTAGAAGAGGAAAGAGGCTTTTAATTTCAGTATCCTTGAGTTTGTCCACTTTCTGTATGAGCTCAAAAAACATTCTATAAGACCCTGTGACTCATGTCTTCTGCCAGCTCATTTTCACCATTGCACTGGCACGGAAGAGCACTGAACAAATGCAAAAAACCAACCCAACAAAAAACAATGACCGTGTCTGGATCTAACCTAGTTTGGGAATCCCTGGGATGCAGGGGAATTTGAACTGGCTACACCCAGTTCCGGCCGTGTAAAAAAGCCCTGGCTTCTTTTTAAGCTTATTTATGTATAGATCAAACAAACCGACTTCCAAGTGCTTTCATTTAACTTTGATGCCAAACTTTGATGTCTTCACCATTTACAGTAATCATTTTTATGTGCATTTAATATTATTTTTTTAGTCCAAAACGCTACACATAAAAAGACCAACTTCATTTGAAATATGCAGCATTTTTGCTATTTGAAAACTCTGCATTTTTAATTTGTTTCTTATCAGCAGAGTACTTCTGGGGCAAAGAGAACATCAAGTTTTTAATGCCTTCCCGTTGATTTAAATTAATATTTTATGTTTGTATTCAAAAAAGCTGGCTAATAGAAGGGCGCTGACACTTTTTCACGCTCTCTCTGCCATGCATCATATGCTAAGTAATAGTTATTTCTTAAATGTTTGGTGCTTCATTCCATGATGAATACCCGAAAGATGACATTTCCACAGTTTAATCCACTTGGATCGTTACTTAAAAGTCCTGTGCCCAAGTTGAGGAGGAGAGGTACCCCAGCCCCTCAAGATTAAGATTTACATGATGATGTATCAACTCTTTGCTTTAGATGCAAATCCCTACCTTTGTGTGCTTGAAAGCCCTGTTCCCCCAAACAACAAAGTAGGGGAGCATTTCTCTCCCTAACTCTCTATTTCTGATGAGCTCTTTTCCGAGAATATAAAAAGCCAGAGATAAGAGTGAAGCTTTTAATCAAAAAGCGTCTGAATGATTTCTATTGCATTTAATAACCACTCCATCCTTGTCACTAGATGAAAGTGCTGTATTGGATTCCACAGCTGACAAGAGTGGTGGGGTAGAGGATAGTCTTCAATTAGGAAGCTATAGCCCTCTCCTTTTAAAACCGATGGAGGAGGACAGTAGCTGAAATTTCATTTTCATTGCTTAACACTCCAGATTGCCACTAGCCTCTGAGCTACCTAGACTAAAGCTATCTAATATCAGCAAGATGGATTTCAGTTTGTGTTTTATCATTGTATTTATCAGAATTAAGGTCAGAGTGATGCCATGGTCCATACTGCTCAGAAATGTTCCAAGACTCTGTTAAGAAGACAGTACTACAGGACTGCTAAGGAAGCTGAGAATCATCTCCTTTAGGCAACTGCTATCCAGAAACTGGCTGATTTAATTTAGTATCACTTAAACACTCATATTTAACTTACAGGATTCACTAAACAGAGATGAACCCTGGGCTTTGGATGAACCAAAAATAGCTTTTTAAGTTGGGATTCCTGCCATGCTACTTCTGTTCAGAGCACAACTAACCTTCAGCTCAATGAATCAAGAACATACCTTCAAGCAGGCAGAATTACCACTCTGTTCCTGACATACCCACTATTGTGCCAAACATTTTCTTTCTTTGTGTTTGCATACATACATTGTTATAACCCTAAACTTCCCCATGAGCCTGACTACTCTTATGTAATGGGCACACAAACCACTTTATGTTTCTCAGTTGGAATTACTGGAATCAACCTGGATCAACCACGCAAAGGAGTCAGCAGAGCGTCACCACCCACTTACGCAAAGTCCTCACTGAGAGCATCACCAGGAAGAGAAGTTTAGAAATGCTGTAGAAGCATTGACTCTATCACCTTGATTAAGACAAAGCAGCTGAACAGCTCAGGGAGGAGACAGCAGAGATGCAAGCTCTCCCTGCTACAGTTAGAACAGTCACAGACGGGATCTACAAATAAAATCTGGAAAAGAAAGGGAACATAGAGGAGTGACATAATTACACAGCACAGACTACTGCAGTGTTAGGACTCCATTTATACGGAAAGAATCCATTTATGTCATTATCGTAGGGGATAGAGTACACAGAGAAAGTTTTCCTCTCTAGGGCAGATGAAGGAGGAGAGCACCGAGAAGCAATCATTAGTAAAATAATTGGCTGCCTGCTTTGCACAGTTGCCACAAAATGTTTACACTGTCAGTGCCATGAACTTGTTGGCTTGCCAGAGCCACAGCTGTGCCAAGGAACTGTCTGCCACTGGGGCTGCTGGTGCATTTCACCTTGTAGGAATATGATGCACCCCTGGGTCATCACCTCTAGTCCCCTGCTATCCCTGGCACCACACCAGGAACATGTGTTATTAGTCTCCTTCTGAAACCCAGAATTTTGGCCCCCATGATTCCTACCAAAACAAATATAACATCTCAAATCTACTTTTAAGTAATGAAGGTACTATGCTGTCTGATAAAGGATCCAAATTAAGTTTTGGGGAGTTTTTTAAAGTAGTAATAAGACGGAAACTTCTGCATCAAAGAACAAGAAAAAGACCTGTTGTTTTTTCCTGCTGTAGACAGAAATAAATGCTAATGCCTTACATTCAAGGACAATCACACTGACTTTACTGTACTGTGCTGGAGTGGGGTAGAACTGTCACATCGTGAAAGTATTTTTGTTTAGTTTTCCCCCGTCATTTTCCAATTAACTTTAACAAAGCACACCTTGAAGAAGGAAGGATGCCTTTGTTTTGTATCAAAGAAGACAGACATAGAAAAAGAAGTCATAAGAGACCCAGAAGGGGTTAACTAAGCACAGGTAGTCATTACAAAAATTTCATTAATAAGTCACTCTTGCCATAGAGAAATCATATTAAAGAAGGATACGGTGTAGGAAGGAAAGACGTGCACCACACAGTAACTTAATCATATACTTCATATGTAGAGAAAGCTTTTAAGAGCACAATCCTGAAAGCTTTTAAGAGCACAATCCTGAAAGATGCTGCAGGCTCCCTCCAAGTTCCTGCCGCTCTCAGCTGAGCGCACTCGGGGCGCTGCAGGATTTACCTCTAATGGCTATCTGATCCAAAAGCTAAACTGTTAAATGAATAAAATCCCTGTGTGTCAGATCAGGACATAAGAGATTAAGATTATCAAGTAAATAAATCTAGCATGTGATAGATAAAACAAATACCCATTAAAAATATAAATCTCTCAACACTAGGAAGAGAAATGCATTCCCAGCACAGACTCTGAAAGCCTTCAAAAAGACAGACATATCCAGCATAAAAACAGATGGAGAAGATGAACAATAATTGCATCCATCCCCACAAAAGTAGTGAACAGAGGCCCACAAAAGAGACAGATAATAAAAGCAAAAGAAAAATGAAGCATATCTTTGAAGCATCTAAGACTTGATGTGAAGAGGTAGGAATTTCTGCTTTGAAATGTGGCATACTGGAGACAAAGCCAGGCATCCCTGGCTACTTCGCCAATAGGTTGGTTGGTATCACCAACCTGACAGAGCTCTGACAGAAATTTTCACCAACTTTCATAGGTAAGAGGGGTAACTGCACCAGCCCTCTGCCCCTTATTCTTGACTCCAGTCAGCCCATGGGAAATCCAAGTTGCACATCATTTTGTACCTACCCTTCACTGACTTTGGAAATCACCTTCCCCTTCCAAAGGCAACACCATTCCAGTTATTTTACACTCAAATTTCCCCACTTACTTCTTGGTCAAGAAGGTACCATTTGTCTTCCCTCATTCAAGTGTCTGCAACCACATTTCTACATTTACCTAAGGCCCTGGGCACACTCAGGATGAAATTTAGTAACAGCGTTGTTTAAAGAGGTTGTTACCAACAGGGATTTTGGGTGGCTTCCCCCTTTCACATGGACAGGACAGATAGAACACACCTAGAGCACACACACGGATATTCTATTATAACATAGTTCTTCCACTACTACAATATAAGCTCTATGTAGAAGCCATCCCTGGTCACTGAACCTTTCCAGTTAAAGGTTCAGTATCTCCAGCTTGTCTTTCTCCTAAGAACCACATTACAACTCAGGGCCCATCTGTCCCAGCACAGACCAGTGGAGGTTGCTTCTGCCTGTGCTCAGAGGTGACAGAAGAGAAACCCACACAGGAGCCTTCAGCCACCACGCTGACCCAGGCAGAGTCCTGCTGGGAGGACCCTGGCTGAGAACTTGGGACTGCCTTCCCCTGCCTGTGCAGGCAGGTTCTTCTTTAGACGGTCCAATGTTCAGACTCACTGAACTAGTGACGTATTTTAGACCTGAAAGAAATAGAAAAGGACTTTTTAAGCCAGTGGACAGCACCAGAACCATAAGGAAGAGCTGAAAGCTAAAACCATGTGAATTATGATACACGATATTGACAAAAGGCATTTACTTGCTGGAAGAATGACCACAAGGCCGATGTGCCACCTCCATCCCACACCACAGTGGGGTTCAGCTACATTCCCCTTCTGCTGTAAACTTGGTCTTTTCTGATTTGCAGCCCTTTGAAGAATTTTCCTTGCTGTACTGGTATGATTCGGGGGACTCGAACTCCAGAATAAAGAAGGTAGCAGTATGAGGCTCATTATTAATGATTTAATCAGCCATTTGTGGGGGTTTCTGGGTTTGTGCCAACTCTACCTTCAGAGTTTCAGGACGCACACTGTGTGAGGGGAAGCAGGACTTCTGTGCACTCTCTCAAGCTGTTCCATTACACCTGATTTATAGCATGACACTACTTGTTCTGGCCCATAACCTTGAGCTTGTAAACTACACAGGGGAAAATTTACTAACTACTGAGTTCATCTTAATGCACTATTGGGAATTTTAAGTGGGGAAAAAAGGCGGCAAGGAATCAGGGGCATCTTGAAGAGATGGTTTTGAACAGCAATCCTTTAATGGTCCAGTGCAGTGCACCTCACAGTCCACTCTGTTTTCATTTAATTAAGGTTTTAATTTACACGGCCAGCATACAATAAGGACCTATGTTTGTCTTACACTGAAGGAGATAATCAATAGCAGAGATGTAGACACATTTCACCACTTATTAGCTGCATAAATTGATGGAGTCTCCACTTTTAGCTAGCCTAAGAGTTTGATTAATAACAGAAGCCAGAAAACTGTTTTCCAACTTTTCTGTTAGGAAAGAAAGTTATCACCAACAGCACAATTTCCTAGTGATAAAGGAGTCCTCGCTAGTGTACACAGAAAAGCAATGACACCTGGAACACAGGAGGTACATGTAGGTACTCACTGCAATTCCCATGAACAACCTGAGAAGGACCTGGGAGTTGCATGAACATCAGGCTGAACGTGAGCCAACACCACGCTCTCTTCATAAACATGGCAAACTGCATATTTAGCTCGGTTAAAAGCAGACAGAGGGAAGTCACCTCCCTCTCATCAGTACTGCTGAGGCTGTACTTGGAACATTGAGACTGGTTTTAGGTCCCACACTACAACAGCAACAGGGAAATTTGAGACAACACAGCACAAGGACTAGAGAACTAGATTTACGAGAGGCTGAAGCTAGGCTTGTTCATCCTGCCAGAAGAGTGGCTAGCGGGGTGATCTGACAGCAACAGGAGAGTTACAATGCGAGAGCATCAAACCACTTCTCAATAGCACCAGGCAACAGAACAAAGGACAAAGACAACAGAACAGCTTGGGAGGCCCAGGCTGGGCTTTGCAAGAAGTTTTCACAGGCAGAGTAGTGTAGAGCTAGGACAGGCTGCCAGAGAGGTGGCTGAACTTGCAGTACAGTTAAAGACACAGGTGACTTGATGCAGTGTTGACAATGATCCCAACTCCAAACTAAAATAAAGATATCATGTGAATACAAATATGATTTAAGCCTCCATTTCATTCTTTTTGGAGGAAAGAAAGAGTGAGGGAATCTAGTTTCATATATGACAAATTCATTTTACCAGATGAAACCTGATGGCTGTACTAGTGTGCAACACACAGATCCACAGATAAAGCAGTTACTCAGATTCTCTGCCCCACATTGTCTTCAGTTCCAAGAACACTCTGTCCAGGTGCATTACATAGACTTCCAGATTCATTTCCTCAGCTAATATTCAGAGGTGGATGCCTAATTTGCCCAATGTAAAGTTACACTCGCCTTGGCTCGTTCTCTTCAATGGCAGCCTGCCCTCTGTATTAGCGTACAACTGCCTTGAAAAGGGAGTGTTGATGTTATTGAGCAAATACAAAATTAGCTCTGTATTTGCTGTCTACTCCCAAGAGGTATCTTGTTCCTTCCTTCAGTCAAAGTACTCAGAAGTCAGTTCCTGAAACTTTCCCCTCCTTTCAAGTTATTTTCCCTAGGTAAAGCTCCAGCAAACAGTAACTTGTGTGATTTTTATTGCTACTACAGTCTCTTATTTTGTTTAATTAGTAATTATTTTAAATTACATGGCTGAAGTGCAGCTGGACAGATGCCACTCAGCAATAAAGGCTTGTTCTTTGAAAAGGTAGAAACAGGGTCATTTTCAGCAGGACTACAGCCCATATGGTGAATAATGTCACACTGTTTCTATGGTTCACTGAGGATATTAGGAGTAACCTTATTTCTATTTAAAGGAGAATTGTTTGCAAGTGACTTTCCAGTATCCCAGCAGTGGATTTTTATAGGGACTAGCCCAAAGCAAACCCCGATTTCCATTGTTCCTTCACTCCAGTGACTGAAGGATTTCCTGAATGACTCCACAACGTGGAGGTGGCCGTACTGTTATACCCCTCCCCTTTGTGCAAACAGGAGCAAGCAGAAGAGTTGCACTGCGTGTCCTTGGACTGCTCAAGCTCATGCCAGGCACAGCACAGCTGAAGCAATGGGCAGAACACACCACTCTGTGCCCAGGTACCACCCAAGCCCTAATGCAGCCCAGTTCTCACCAGCAATTTCCAGTATAGTCCTGAGCAGAATCAGAGGTCCCTGTCTGTCCACTCATTGTCTACCACACACACATTTATCTTCCATTTTTTTTAAAAGAGTTTGATCATCGTAAGTATATCCATAAGTCTTTCCTTACTCTACCTTTGATGTAATAACTGCCTGAGTTTTTAAAGGAAAAAACAAAACAAAACACACATCCAAAAAGACATCAGGCTGATAAAAGTACTCTGACTTTTTCACTGGATACTTAAAAATGTTTATGAACAAGCCCAACAGCAGGTTTTTAAGGTTTTCCTCAATTAAACCTCACACTGCTGAGCACAGCTCACAGTCCTGCTCTCTTCAGATTTCCCTGAAGCCTTACTACACCTTCACACATACTTGCTCCTTCTCCCATTTCTGTAACATCAGCAGGTACATACACAAGTGGTGAGTTTGCCGTGCCCCCAGATGTTACTAATAAAATTAACATCAAGTAGAGGTCTAGGTGCCTCTCCCACTCCTTTCTGGTGACAGCTCATTTAAGAACGGAGATCACAGTAATAAGTTATCTTCTTCTGATAAAGACTTGTTGCAGTTAACATGGGATTTTCTGTCTGAATCCATATCAAATGTCTAACTGAAGTGTAGAGGTACTAATTACGAGGAAAGCACAGTAGAATCAAAACTCCCAAATTTTATTTATATATAGAACTTGACAGTATAAAGCTCTATCACTAGATCTTACCGAATTTTAAAAAGGTTCAGGCAGGTTCTCATGCTCCTATACAGAAACCACTTCACTCACCACCCCACCAGTGAAAAGCAGGGATCAAGCCAGTTCAGGCCCCTCACCTCACCAAATCTCCCATGTTTGCACTGTCACAGCCTCAGCTGTGGAGTTTCCACACCCAACACTGTACAGATCCACAATGGGCTATGCATCCTTAAGAAGGCATTTTGAAAAGGGTACTAAAGTGTAAGAGGAATGCTGAAAAACACCAAAAAAAAAGTCTTCCCAGTTATTGTTTTAAGAAAGAAAACAAGAACGACAAGCAACAACATTGCTTCTTGATTGAAAAATTTTAAGAGTCCATGTCTGTTCTTTATAAAGGAGCGTCAGGGCCACCTACTGCATCATGAAGAAGATGGAAAAGACATCAGTTATATTCTCCCTTCTCTTCCCATCTGCAGATTCATAACTACAGCAACAATATCTGTAAGGATACAGCCTTGTCTGGAGGACCAGAAGGGATCAAAAGAAAAATCTACAGCATGCAGTAGAAACAGGTACTGAAATAAAAGATCTAGAAGCCAGGGTTTAAATGCTTAGATGACAAGTGCTTATTAAACTTGGATTATTTTGCAATTCCCTAGGCTTCTCCCAGATCACTGACCCCAAAAAGATTAAGTCATTCAAGTTTGCTGCAACTTGCAAGAGATTCATTATGACAAAAGAGTTTAAGGGCAGCTGGCAGAACAAAGCACAGCTGTTTATCATAGTACACCAGAAACAGTTCTTCAAACACACATCAGGGACTACAGAGAGTTTTATCAGAAACATACTTTTAAGACAAAAGTTACTAAAACATGGCTTTAAGGCAAGTAATGCACTACAGAAAAAGAGAGTGCAAATGAGCATCCATTAACAGTATTCAGCGATGCAAGTACTTCTTGTGTAACTCCACAAGCCTCTAACACTGATGTCATGAGACCCCTTCGGCAGCCGAAAGAAACAACTGCATGGCACCTTCATTAAGACAAAGATAATTTGTTTCCTAAGTTTCCCCTTTGCCCTCATTCAAGTACAGCTTAAAGTACACACATAAGAAAGGCTACCACTAGCTGGTGTGGTAAAAAGATCCAAGTGAACTAAACAATCTATCTTCCATTCTAATGTTCCCAAAACACAGAAGAAAGGTCTAAATACCAGATATTTGCATAAACAAGCAACTACTCGTTCTCTCTTTATGCTGATATTCACAATCACTGATCATCCAACTTGAAAATTTGACAGGATGAAATGAGATTCCCCCTACTGACCTCAGTATTTTTCTCTTCAAAGAAGTAATGATAAAAATGGGATTGTTTTCAGAGAACTGAAAGCCTGATTTGTGTATGCAACAAGCCTTTCCATATTAAATCCACAGAGCATTTTACTCCTCAGCATTACAAAAGCAATTTGTTTTCAGTGCACACTTCAAGACAAGCTTTTCTCCGTATTGTGCCCGTTACCCACACTGAGTTTCCACAGAGAACAGCCTGAACCCCGTGCACGTTTCAAACTATTAATGCCGCAGTCAGAACCAAGGAAGTCTCAACAAGCTGTAAGTTTTCACTGCTGCTTCCCCTCTCTGACAAACTAAACATTGCCACCTACCGACTCTGTTCAAACCTGAACTTTAAATGTTTCTTTTATTCTCCACTCCGACACACAAAGCCTAAGATGCAAAACAGAGGCTGTAAGGCAAGAGCATTATGGCCCAGATATAGAAACCGTTAATTGATGTCTGAAACTCAACTATTATTGCCACTTGTTTTGTTCCACTGTTGTAGTTACTAAAATTTGACACCCTAAAGTAATTTTAGTCCAAGTCTTGATCTTGCAATTAATGTATGACCCAACCATACAAAACAGAGACAGTTGTGTGAGTTGAGAAGCACAGCTCCTCAAAGCTTTAGAATAGCACTGTACAGTCCAGACTTGAAAGTCCACAGAGCTTGAATGCTGTGGTCCAGGTAACTCAGATTCTTCCATGCCTATGGCTTCACAATTAAGAAAAGCCTATGATCACTCTTGCCATCATCCAGTGCCAGCAGCACCAAAGATATTAACTAAAACATGATTTTAATTATTCTTTTATGTAATTACATTGTCAAACAAGAAATACCTAAACAGTCACAAAAGTTTGTCACAGCGTATTAACAAGGGTTCTGCTTCGCAGCTGCTGCACATATTCCTTTGCTTGGTCAAACCCAGTCTTCGGTGGCTCCGGAGGAGGAGGTGGACCTTCCACCAACTTCACAAAGTAATGACACCTGACGATTTTCATGATGCCAAACATGCCTTTGCCGTGGTAACGAATCCGTTTCACATAGCGGCCTCTGCCCGACAGTGACTCAGCTGAAGGAAAAAAGGCGAGACAGGGAGAAAACACTATTCAGACAGGAATAAACTACTACACATCAGCAACTGAAACAGTGTCTTGCCAGGGTATTTTTCATGACCACATATGAAAAGTTAATTCTATTCAGAATTCTCTCCTCTCTTTCTTTTACTTCATTTAGCAGATCACTGTTATAGAGGGACCCATGAGCTGAATTACCGCTCTTGAAAAGCGCCAAAAAGGTGAACTGAGAAAGTGTGCATGCAAAGATAGATATATAGCAAAGAATAAATCTGAAGAAAGCTACATGGAGCACTTTAGATTATACAGCTCTTCTGAGGGTAGCATTAATTCCATTGCTTTTTAGGAGCTTGTCTCATGAATTCTTGTAGAAATCTTACAGACTTCATTTTCCCCTCATTTCTCCCCTTATTGCATTCGTCATAGGACTTTTCATTATCTACACATCCAGCCCTGCACTAGCAGATAAACCTGTTTATGGCAGGGGCCTGGAAGGTTCCAAAGAATTCTAATCAAATCTGCCCTACAATCCAGGTTACTTTAAGCTTCCGAGGTCAGCTTAATAACATTTAAACCATGTTTGGCAAAACGGGAATATTTTTCTTTGGGCATAAAAACACCTAAAAGTAAACATTTCCCCAGGCAAGAAAATGCTGTAGTTATTACAAGCTTATCCTGTAATCATCTTAAAACAAAGCCTTTTTAAAAGAAGTCTACTGTCAATATTCATTTACTTTTATACTGTTTCTAAGAGAAGTTCAGATTCCAATGCTGCAAATCTAGCAGCACCAGCAAAGGACAATGCTTCCAACATCTAAGTTCACCGGCAACATTAGAAAGTTGCTTCTTGTTGTCTGGTCTTCCATAATCATGTCAAGCATCTTCGTCCTCAGGACCTTCTGTTCACATCAGTAGCAGAAACCCCTCTTTCAGATGAGTGCATCTTAAAAACAATGCATCCAGCAGATTCCAGACCACTACCAGCCATACACCTACTACAGCAACCTGATGGTTGAAGGCACAGCAACCCCTCTAACTTTTGCTACATTGGAAGCACTTGCTTTTCATGTTTTGGTAAAGATAAATTCATAGAAACTAAACTCTACTCACTTCTGCCAATTTAAAGTAACAAAAAACCTTACTATGGTTAAAACTTTCCATAGGGTAGGATGACGTACTTCTGCACTAAATAAGGAAAAAGAATGTACCTATATGTAAATTTGATTTGAATTCCACATTGTGATTTCTCACTGCCATTTCCTGAGCTTCTAACAGCACCTGTAACAAAAGGAAAAGAAATGGAAATACTGAGTATGAATTTAAGCAATGCTATTTTTTCCTCTCTAGATAACATGGAAGAAATTGCAAGTTTAAGTCAGTTATAGAAGCAGCATTCTATAGGGATCAAAATTGGTAAGAAACAGACATTTACGCAAGTATATGCTTTGCACACAGACTGAAAAATCTTCAGGACAACTTTATTACATTTTGGGGGAAGAAAGGGAGTAGAAAAGATGGTTCCCACCAGAATTCATCAGTCTTCCATCCATGGACCTTTGTCTAATTAGACACCAGACTAGAAACAAATTCCATGGTGGGGAAAATGAACTCAAGCCATTCAATATTTTCAGCTAACGCAGAATACAGCTCTGTCATTGTTATGCCAGAAATCAATGCTTCAGCTTAGAAAACAAGTAATTTGAGACTCCTAAGAACTACACGTTATGAAAAGCTTTCATGTCTTTACAGAAGTCAGTCCTTTTCCTCATAATATCCTTTGTCTCTTACAATTTTAAGAAGTGAAGTACACAGATGTAACAGCTATGACAAGGATTCTGTGTTATTTATTACAAACTTAACCCCAAGAATTGTTAGAGAGGGTACACGTGTAATTTATTGTCACTACAAGTTAGAACAGCCAACACAAGTGACTTCTGCATATTCCTAAGTCCCAACACGACATGACTGCTACAAAAATACGTTGTTTGAATGTGGTTCAAACAGGAGCAATAGAAACATAGAAAACAGAGATATAGGAACACCCCCAAACTTCTGGTGAGAGGCACCAATTTTAAAATTTTCTTGAAACTAGGAATGTTAAAGAACACTACTACATACCTCTTTGATAATCTTTGCTCCCTTTTTATCATTAAATTCCAACTGAGCAAGAGCCTGATCAATGGACATTCCTTTTATCTGCAATCGAAGTGTTAAAGTTAACTTCTGCAATTCCAAGTATTTCCCTTCCCTTATTCAGAAGGCAGCGTTTACATTATTTTGCCATGATAAAGGAAGTAAGTCTTTTGATTTGCTCTTAACTACTGTTTTTTCAATCTAATAACTTACATACAGATTTCTGAGCTAAATATTGAATAAATCTTGGTAAAATATCCAATTTCTTTTTTTTTTTTTTTTATTAAAGAGAAGAGCAGCCCATTACTATCCCTTTAGGTTCCCCCTGAGATCTACTACAAAGTAGAAACCAACACAAAAGTTCTTCCACAGACCATAATCTGCGTGTGATCCTGGTTATACATTCAAGAGCATACCAGGACAAAGCAGCTAAACCAAACTACAACGGTTCACCTGCACAGACGCACCCTCTTCCCCAGGACTCCATTATGAAGATGCCAATTAGACTGTGATTGAACCAAGGTGTTAAGGCTAATACAGCAAGTAAATTCTGTATCTAATGAATACAGTACAAAGTACTTTTTGCTTACCAGTTTTGCCAGATACCACATCTTTTCATTGCTATATTTTATTTCCCTCCGACAGTGATATATTTCCTAGGTGCAAAAAAAAAAAAAAAAAAATCAGTAATTTTGCTGTGAAAATAAGAACAGAGCATACATGCCTGCTCCACAAGCTATTTTCTAAGAATAAAATTATTCCCCCTACTATATCATGACATACCGAATCAGGCATACCTTTGACATTTGAAGCTGGAAGTATTAAAAGAAGCAGCTAGCATACAGAAAATTTTGATATAACCTTATGAGAATTAGTTTATATACAGAAGTCTCTGAAAAAGGTTAATCAGATGATTTTTCATCATCCTTTCCTCCTCTCCATCTCTAGAAGCAGTCTACGACTGACATGCCCATTTTGTCTTAAAAACATTACACTGCTGTCAAGCCAACTTACAGGGATAGCAACTAAACAATATTAACAAAATGAACTTAATTAGCTCTTCAGAAGCGAAGACTGCTTCAAGTTTGACTGGCAGAGAGCTGTCTCCAAAGATCCATTTAACATTATTACTGTACCAACAGGGACCAAAACTAGCTAGTAAAACTTAACATCAATACAAATTTGAAAGAGACGGCATTCTTTATGAACAGGTAAAAAACTGATTTAATGAGTGACTTGGTCAATAACCACATTTTCACATACATTGCATAAGTCAGTACAGTACACAGCATGCATTTCTATGTCCTAGGCATATGTGGGCATATACGTTCGTTGCCCACAAAGCACACATCAGAAAAAAGAAAAAAAAAACAGTTCATTTGGGATGCAAATACTTTACTTTGCTGAGCAGTATGGTCAACAGAGGCCACAACACATTAATTCCTAGTGAAGAACAATTGCAAAAATGGAATTCCAAAGTATCAGTCCTTACAAGTGAGAAAATACTGAAGAATTCACATAAAATTCTCACAGGCAGTGAGTGGTGCAGAGAAAGCGGCATCGATTAGCCCCTTGAGTGACCGAATTCACAACATCTAGTTTTCATACGTGACTTAATTTAAGCTGCTTGCTTCTGTTCACATTTAACTGCACTTCCTAGTTATGCAGTGATCAATAAGAGAGAATAGGGAGAAACAGGCATAAACCTGCTGTTACCAAAAAATAATCGGTTATGACTGCACTTTAAAAATCAACCACGTTATTCATGGTGATTTTCCAAAAACTGTCTCGAATGGCCAGCAGAAGGCCCTACATCAAGCATACAGGCAACAGAAGGATTTTTGATTCTTTGCTTCAGTCTGTTGCACAATAACTTGTGTTTTACTAAATCATAAACTGAAGAAACAGCTCCACTGAACAGCATAAAATGGTTTCCTAAGGGGGAAAAAAAAAATCCCTCCTGCAATCATATGCCACATTCAACTCACAGGTCCCTCCCCACCTAACCACAGGACCTCTCGGTCCATAGTAAATATTTTAATCAATCATTATGACAGAAAACAGGTTCTTCATTAAGGGGAGCCCACAGTGAGAGGCATCACATTATCGGACCTCACAGAACCTATACTGTAGGGAAATAAAGACATGAAAAGAGCAGGTACTCTATTGTACCTACATCAAAACTGCACCACTAGTTCCACTACTCAAGGAAAGTTACAGTTCCATCTTTGTGCACAGAAGCAACAATACAATCACATTCTTCTCTGGTTATTTACTGTCAATACAAGCAGAAAAAGTGTATAAAGATACATCCTTGGTAGCTTCTATCTCCTTGTAGATCAGAGACTTCTACAAATAGAAGGTAGTACCCTTGCAGTTTAGGCAGGTGATCAGCTGCAAACAACTCAAAGCTCTGGTATAATTTAAAAATGTAAAAGTTAACATCACTTGGAGTGTTTTCCTATGCAGATACACCAAACTGACCAAAATCTTAAACGAATAAGCTGTCAAACTAGTGCTTTGTGGAGTCACCCAGAGACAGGAACAATCTGTTCAGAATTTGCTAAACAAACAGGTAAGGAAATTCCCAAGCATGTCCTTACAGCTGGTCTGCGAGGTTCTCCAGGCAGCTGTGGAGGGTAGACAACCCAGTTCTTTTTCTCCCACTTTCCAATTTTCTGCAGAGATGTGCTTGTGTGGATGCATGACAGACGAAAAAGGCTTCCAGATGCCAACCATCTGCAAGACAAGACCACAGGACTCAGGACTATAGGAGCTCTTTGTCCCTGCCCAATTTATCTGGAAAATTGTAAGCTTGCCTCTCTTGATAAAGAGAACCAACACATTTGACTACTTGTGAAATAAAGCTGTTCAAGTCCTCTACAGCTTATGTTGAATGTTTTTTCTTAATTCAACAAGCAGATTGAGGCTTCCTAAAGCCAGTTTCCAGTTTTTTCAAGAGACTGACTACCAGCAGAGCATTAGATGTTAATAAAAATTCTGAAATTTGGAAGGAAAGATATTCCAAACTACTTCCAAATTTCAATCAAGTCAATAGCAGCAGAGAACAAAAAAAAAAAAGCCTCTAGTTTTCAATTTGCTCACCTCAGATTCAGTAAGACCAAGCTACATTTTGCCCCCTGCTGACTAAATAAAGGCAGTACCAGGCAGCTGGTTGTAACTACAAAAAACAGCTAAGTTCAAGACCAGATATTGGGAGTTTTACTAAGGCTTGAACGGCTTCTTGTGGGTAATCAAACCATGTAAAGCATTTAAAAATGACTGGCAAGCAGAAAACACTGATTAGTTTCAAGAGGTACACTGTTTGCACATCCTATCAGTAGCATAAGATAAATTTAAATGTTATAGAACGCTTTTTCAGATATTTACAAAATTGGTGTATCTGCTTAATATTTAAAAATTTCACTCATCAATGGAATTCATCATCATTAGGCAAAATATCATTGATTAATACAGAAAAATATTTGACAAGCACAAAATAAATACTATTTTTCAATTTAACAACCTAAACTGTAATGAATTAAGAATTGCTTTCCCGCTATTAACACATTTATACATTCAACAAATTAAGGAATCTTACATTCCCCTCTATCTTAAGGTAATCCAGCCTCACGTGAAGGGCAACTCCCTATTATAACTTTAGGAAAAGAGAGAGCACACTGTCCACAAAAGAAAACAGTGACAAGCAACAAACAAGTGCACTCTATACATGGGTAAGTGAGGAGAACAGGGAAGAAAAGAGCTGACCATCTTTCTAGAAAGAATCATGCATAACCACTAAGTAGGAAACATACAGACTAGAATAAAATAGAACAAAAAATCAGCACATAACTGTTCAACTGCAAGGCATCAAGCAAAGCACAAGCAACACAAGCCCATTTCTTCTCCTTCGGTGACACAGATCTCTGCAGTTTACATCTACAGGCTTTAACAGATACCAAAGCTCTTAACTTTGAAAGCCCACATCAGCCTTTCTTCTGAAGCCTGGGATACAGTCAGCAGTGACCAACGCTCCCAGAACAACTTTGCTGTTCTCCAGACCCAGGGGAAAAAGCAGCAACTACAGAAAAGTAATGACTGAGAAGAACAGAGGGGAGCAACAGGTACGACGTTACTGTGACCTGTGGTGTAAAGCCAGGGGAAATCTGGATGCCCAATAAAAAAGTGTCAGGAAGAAAACAAACATCTCCATCCTGCTACAGTCTCCAAGTCCACAGAAAGACACCGCAAAGACAAGGAGCGACCTCTTCCCCACAGCTCAGGAGCAGGGCAGGGTGAGAAGACCGAGACAGTGACCGGGGGAGTCTCCAGCCCCAGGGACCCCCGGGACGAGGATGCCCAACCCCCGCTGCTCAGGGCACTGGAGGGACGGCCCTGCTCCGGGACAGTGGCTGAGCCACACTCACCTCTCCGGCCGCGCCCAGCCGAGCAGACTGCGCGCCCAGGCACCACCTACAAGAAAGCAGCACATTAAGCAAGTAAAATATCAGCAAGAACTCCCCAAGACAACGCTCCGCTCCATCCCCTCCACCTCACCCGCCTTAACGGCCCACTGCGCCGCCATCTTCCCAGCTTCGCTTGACGGCAGGCGCTCCCGGCGCAGGCGCCGTTTGCGGCTGTTTGCGACGGCGTGCGCAGCGCTTGGCGGCAGCGCCCGGGGCAGCGAGGTGGGGGGCCATGGCGGCCGTGAGGGTGCTGCCCGCCTCGCCCAACTGGTACAGCAGCCGCTGCAGCGACACCAGCGGCGACGGACGCCTCTTCGGCTTCGCGGCGAGGCACCGCGTCTGCCTCTTGGATGTCGGAGGCGGCGCGCCCGCGTTTTACGGTACCGGCGCGACCCGCTCTTGCTGAGACCCCAGCCCCACCGGCGGCCTGTGCTCACCCCTCAGCCTTTTATAGAGGCGCACCGGCCCCGGGGGGCCTGCCCTCCGCCGGTGGGAGCTGCTTAGGCAGGGGAGCCCCGGTGGGGACGGCGGGAGTGGGTTTGGGATGCTCACCGGCACATCCCATCGCGGTCTCTTTGTGTCCCCGCAGGAGAACTCATCGGGCACACAGACAGGATCTCCGGGTTCGCGTTTTGCCGCTGCCCGGGGCAAAACAACCTCTGCGCCAGCAGCTCCGACGATGGGAGCGTCCAAATTTGGGACACGGAGTCCCTGGCTCCGGTGGCGGAGTACAGCCAGCACCAGGTAGGGGACAGGGCTCCTCCGGTGGCCCGGGACAGCCCGCACCGCCGCGGGGTGGGGTGGGCTGTGTAGGCTTTGCACACAAAGCAGGGTGGTGTTACAAGGGTGAGTGCCAAAGGCGGTGGAATTAAAGCCGTTAAATGGTTCTGGCCATTTTTGTGCTTGTCTCGGGGCTGCTGCCTTGTGACCTGGCCTCAACAAGCTGTTGGTTACCATCAGAGCCTCTGAAAGTCAGTGTCCTCAGGGCGTGTGTGCACTGCCATTTAACCCAGCTTGCTTCATATCTTCTCAGCAAGTTACTCTTCCGCACAGGGCAAACCAAGAACATACATTTTACCAGTTACTTTCACCAAGAACAACATATTAGCAAATACATCAATCATGCCAGAGCCTAAAAGAACTGACGCACTTTAGAACAAACCCAGCTGATGCTGGGGGGTGTTCACAGATGATCTTCTGCCAGTTAGTCTGTGTTAGATGGTCTTGAAACAGCTTTAAGTCTATTCAGTATTTTTTTTCTTCAGAATGCGATCTCAGCGTTGCACTGGTCTCCTCTTGTGAAAGATCTGATTGTATCTGGTGATGAAAAAGGTATAATTGTTTGTTACTGGCACAACAGAAGTGACAGCCAGCAGTTCTTCCCAGAGCCTCGGACAATTTTTTGTCTCACTTGTTCTCCTCATCATGAAAACCTGGTGGCGATTGGGTAAATATTCATTACATTTTGTTTTCCATTCTTCTTCTGTAAGAACCTTATTGTGAACTTTTGCTACACGCTTCTAAGGTTATTTTTCAGAGGTTTTGGTGGCTGTTTCTTGCTTCTGGTACACAGCAATTTAGAATTAATGTTTAGATTTGGTAGACCTGGAAGACATTGAAATCCATAGCAATGTATGGGTCCAGGTTTAGTTTGCATCCCTGAACTTTCTTTAAACTGTTCTTTTTTAATTAGACTTCACTGGTATTTGCTGTATTATAAGTTACTTAGTTGGAAGAGAGCTTTTTAGTTTTTCTAGGCCTTTGCCAACCACTGCAATTCCAATCCTTTAGACACCCAAGGCTGTATTGACCAGAGCAAGAACATGAAAACCATTTAAACTCAATCACAGACTTCTCGTGAAGGAGAATGAACACAAGAGAAGGGAAGGACTGAAAGTAATTTGGCTTTGTGTTAAAGGGAAGAGTTTTCTTTGTATAAAAGCCACTGGTGTGGCTGTATTGCTAATGAATTCCTGTGATTCTTGAACCCAAATGTTGCACTTCTTGAAAAGGCAGCTGCAGGTACCCCAGTGCTGTACTGGAGTCCCATTACTGCCTGTGATTTGGCTTCTCTGTCTGTAGTGCAACGATAGTGATCCTGGTGAAGAGCTCAGAAATCCACTCTCATATTATTCCACCGGGATCCAAGAAAGTCTTGATTAATTTAAATCTCTTGTTTGTAGCTACAAGGATGGCATGGTGGTTATAATTGATATCAGCAGGAAAAGAGAAGTACTTCATCGGCTGAGAGGCCATGACGATGAAATACATTGTCTGGCCTGGTGCCCTGTGCTGGGTGAAGAAAAGTTATCTGCTTGGCAAGATGAGCTCCAAGGTATGCAGAAGTGATTAATAGTTTGTGAAGTGGTTTGTAGTTCATGTAGATGCTCTTCTAGAGAATTGAATTCATTACAGAAAGTCATTAAGTAGCTAAACAAAAGTAACTGGTAAGTTCAATAAAGTATGATCTGATACAAATCAATATCTTTTCATTTAATTTTTATAAAGTTTTGAATTTTAAAGTGTAATAACGTGATTTCAATGATATTCAATAGCTCCTTCAGAGGAAGGCAAAGTCCCAAATGGAGAGCTGACGCAAGACACGGCCACGAAGAAAGGTTGTTACCTGGCTTCAGGAAGCAAAGATCAGACCATACGAATATGGAGCTGTACCAGAGGCAGAAGTAAGTAAGATTAATAGTGTGAGATAAACAGTAAGAGTTCTCTAACTGTATCCTTCATTTGCTAACTTGATAGTTTAAAGCAGGGAGAGCATGCCTAAAATTTCAGATTCTCGGGACTTCTTTAGCTTTCAGGGAATTTTGATGTGCTAGGTCTGGGTGATCCCTCTTTGTTGTGTAGGTGTAATGACTTTGAAGTTGCCACCCACGAAGAGAAGAGGTGGAGCCGTTGATCCTGCGGTTAAGGAGCGCATTTGGCTGACTCTTCACTGGCCTTCTGGTCGTCCCACAGAAATTGTATCCAGCTCTTTTGGGTAAGTCAGGCAGACAGCAGCCTGGGAACCACCAGTAACTGCAACTTAGTATATTTATGGAAGAACCTCTTTCCTTCTCAGTATTAGTGACACGTGAGTTTTTCAGCGTGGTTAACTATGGCTGTGGTTTGTATTTGTAGGGTGGTATTTGTGTGTCTGAGTGTACAGGCACATGTAGTGGATGTGTGTCTCGCTGTATGACTCTTGCATGTGCAATATAGTCTGTGTTTAGTCTGTGTTATTAATTTGAAATGAACAATTATGTACATTCTTTAAATTTTGCAGAGGAGAATTGCTGCTCTGGGATTTGACCCAGTCTGGAAAACGCAAGTGGACTCTTCTTGGATCTTCTGAAGGACAAAATCACTCCCGGATTGTGTTCAACCTGAGTTCTGTGAAGAGAGAAGACAAAGAGCTCCTATTTTCCATTTCAATGGACAGAGATGTAAGAACCATTTATAAAATTAACATAAAAATAGCCGTATTTATACAGTTTGATTGAGTGCTGCTACCCCTTTTAGGGCCACAAATTTTCTCTTAAAGTGGGTTTATTGCAGCATTTTGTAACATTCCAACTATTGCAGCCCTGTCTGTGACATGTGATCCTCTGGGTGCAGATCACGTTCTGTGTCAGACCTTGAATTTCACCCCCTGATCGTTCATCTCCTTCATGCTTTGTTTTTCCTTGTCATACCAGTCACTCTAGATACAACCATTCCTTTTTCCTTAAATATTCTTCAGGTGAAGTGCTGGGACCTGTCAACTCTGGATTGTAGCTGGACCATGCCTTCACTTGGGGGATTTGTGTATAGTCTTGCCTTCTCCCCAGTGGACACGGGCTGTCTTGCCATCGGTGTTGGAGACAGCATGATCCGGGTGTGGAATACTTTGTCCATGAACAATATTTATGATGTTAAAACCTTCTGGCAAAGCATAAAGTCCAAAGTTACAGCAGTAAGTGTGCTTTTGATTCCCTTTTGTTGTTTTTTTTTCCCTCGTCTCTTCTCTTCTTCACTCCATATTTTTCTTTCATCTGAAGAAAATTTTTCCCAACTGCAAATATATAAAGCCACGTTGTTCTCTTTGTACTTGATTCTTTTGGTATACAATACATTTTAGAATCTGTCAACAAACTTCCTTTGAGATTCATCCTTGTTTCGTCCATGGTTTCCTTTGCTGGGAAGTTTGACATGCACAAAACCCAACGTGTATATATTCAGTTTGGGTTTGACCAGCAGTTGGCCAGAGGCTACTGCCTGGTAAAATTGCTGGCAGCAGTAAAACATGGTAGTGATTCTTGTTCACACCAAAAGTTTTCTTACCATCCTACCACATTCTCCATTTCTGTTTTATTATGTAGATGTCAGTGGTTTAGTCCCTTTCATCCCACAATAGCTGGCAGGGGGAAAGCCTTTGATAATCAAATTGATCAAATGGATTGGCTCTAGTTGGAAGGGTGGGTGTAAGGGATGGTGCTTGATTGTCAGTTTCAATGGTTTCATTTG
Organism: Thinocorus orbignyianus; assembly: GCA_013400375.1. Taxonomy (NCBI): domain Eukaryota; kingdom Metazoa; phylum Chordata; class Aves; order Ciconiiformes; family Thinocoridae; genus Thinocorus; species Thinocorus orbignyianus. The sequence goes on along the minus strand of VXBW01007282.1, from coordinate 1,533,897 downwards.
TTTATTAGAAATAAAGTGCCCTTGTGTCACTATGGGTCTCTTTTTGTTTTGCTTACAGTTATCCTGGCATCCAACTAAGGAAGGCTGCTTGGCTTTTGGAACAGACGATGGAAAAGTTGGCATATTTGACACCCTCGCCAGCGGGTAAGAAAGTAGCTTTGAAATTCATTAGAGTCAGATCCTGCTGGTGTGTTACCGTGCATAGGTGGTGTGGTCTTACTTGAGGTATATCTTTACTGTTAGACAAGACTAGGATTAAATTAGCTTCTAAAGTAATTTAATTAAATTACATGACCAGAGATCATCTGTGGGAGGACACTACTCAAGGAAGACTTTAGCCAGAAAGACACATTCAGAGATTGAAGAGCAACATGCAAGTGCACGTCATCAGGACAGTTTTGTTACGTTTTTAGTAGTGTCTTACAGGAGAAGTTGAAGAAGTCTTAGTTGAGCCATTGTTTTAGCACGTTATAGCACGTGTAATCTGTTTTCACCACTGTAAATACGTTGCTTTTAATCAGTTTTTTCCCCTTTGCTGAAATCTGGCTGTCCCTGCTTCCTTATCCTCCTGCCCAGTGCTAAGAATAAGCCACCTCAGATCTCCAGTACCTACCACAAGAAGACTGTGTACACATTAGCCTGGGGGCCTCCAACTCCTCCTCTGTCTTCTGGTGAGTCTTCTGCCTTTAAAATAATGTTTTGATTTATAGTGGCAGTGATTGCTTCTGGAAAGACCAGTGAAGAACACAGTATATTTAGCTTTTGTTTTCTCTGTTGAACAGAAGGAGAAGGTGAACAGCCCTCTGTAACTTTATATAGTTGTGCTGGAGAAGGTATTGTTTTTCAGCACAACCCCTGGAAGCTTAATGGAGAGGCAAATGACATCAACAAAGTCATCCGAGACACTAATTCAATCAAAGTGAGTATGATTTTGAGGGTCTGTTGTCGGTTTGTTAACGATGTCATAGTTTTTCTGGCCTTTTAGTTGTAGATTTCTGATTTTGCCATCATGATATATCTAACAAATAAAAAATTTGAAACCTGCAGTCTCCACAGATGAACTTCAGAGACACTTACTGACTCAAACTGTTTAAACGGGTTATGTGTTTGCCTCTGAAAAAGGGTCTTGGGTTTTTTTCCCCAATGTCAACATGGCACATCTGTTCCTGCCATCAGTTGCTTAAGTTTCTACTGTGTAATTTACTTAACCAGGAAAGTTAAATTGAAGTAGTGAGTCTGGTTTTAAAGCTGTATGTGGCTGTTCTATCATCTAAATTAGAAAGAATAGAAATAACTACAAGTAAGCTTCAGTTTCTTTTGAAATGTGATAGAATTTACTACCAATGGCTGGGCTTTCTAAGTAAAATAAGGAGATCAAGGTCCTGCTGGAATCCAGACAGACTTCATTTCACTGAACTGATATAATCACTGGTCCTTGCATCAGTTCATTCAGTCTTTCTTAATTGCTCAAGCTTATGTCAATGCTACAAAAGCAATGGACCCTTTTGTGACTTTCATTTTGCAGACTAGTTGCAACTCTGCCCACTTCCCAGTCTTGCTCTCTTGAACGTATGTGAGAGAGATTTAAGAGTTTTTGGTAACAGCTGTGTCCTCTCTCTACAGCACAAACTGCCTGCACGTACAGAGATCAGCTGGAAACCAAATGGCAAACTCTTGGCTCTTGGCAACGAAGATGGGTATGTTTCACTTGTAGGTTAAGGTGGTATCTATGCTCCTCTTGATAAGAGCCACTGTAGTGAAGCAGAAGTACTTTTTGTTGCCCTGGTTTGTCTCTGTTCTTTCACTGCTGATGTATTTGAGTTGTGAGAATACAGCGTTCCTTGCTGGTAGTAGTTTTAGCTGCTCTTGGCATGAAGAATCCACATCATTATGTTAAATTATTTTTCAAGGATCCACTCATGGTTGAAACACATTTGCTGATGTACTAAACAAGGATTTGAGTTGAATCCGGAAAACAAAAACTAATTTAGTTACTCTATTTCACATTCTGTTATTCTCATGCAGGATAACAAAAAAAATCCCCGTTTCCACTGACTGCTGGAATTCTTACACTTTGGTTCTTGCATTTCAGGTCTATTGAAATATTTCAGGCACCAAACTTGAAGTTGCTCTGCACTATCCAGCAACATCATAAACTGATTAATGCTATTCGTTGGCATCATGAGCATGGGAGCGAGCCAGACCTGAGTTACCTGATAGCTTCAGGCTCAATTAACGCCACTATTTATGTGCACAACCTGAAGAGTGTCATAGGTAACGGTTTGCAGATTATATTCCAATTTTTGGCATCTTCTTTTGTTTTACTCATGGTTTGGCTTGCTGGCCATACTCAGTCTACTCAGTCCTTTTTTTTTTTCTTTCAGACAGCAACTCAGAAGGTCCTTTGACAATCACAGAGCCTTTTCGGACTCTGGCTGGGCACACAGCTAAAATCACAAGTCTTTCTTGGAGCCCCCACCATGAGGGAAGATTGGTATCTGCTTGCTACGATGGCACTGCACAGGTATTGCTCCACAGCCACTGAGAGATGTGTGTCTTTTAGTTTCAAATCAATCATTCTACAGTCCTTTAGAAACAAGCTGAGTAAACGGCAAAGCTGCTTTAGTGAAACTGCTGAAGTGCTGCGTGTTTACCCTTGTTAACCATCTCCTGGTTCTAGATACCTGATGTGCAGGTATCCCTATGCTTTTGCAACTTAGGAGTTGATTGTAAGTCCAGACATTATTGTTTTAATATTGGTACTTCTGGATCCTTAAAAAAGAAAGATGTTATGCAAAATCTATCAAGGCAAATAAAGGAAGCCCTGAATTTTCTCGGTTGGGTATTGCATGTGGGTGTTAGAAATACGTGTCTGTGCAGACGCCCTAAAAGAGAATCTCTTACAAGTGCGAATAACTGAAGAGAAAATGCTGAGTACAAGGGGAAGATAAGACTTTCTGAAGTAATTGGATTTCTTTCTTGTTTATAAGGTATGGGATGTTTTGAAGGAGGAGCCACTCTGCAACTACCGAGGGCACCAGGGCCGGCTACTGAGTGTCCAGTGGTCACCAGTGGATTCCGATTCTGTTTATACAGGAGCAGATGATTTTTCTGTTCACAAATGGCAGATCTCAAAGCAAGAGCATACACGGCCTCCTCAGGGTAAGTATATCCAATCAGGAGATCATTTCATAGAATCATAGAATCATAGAATGGTTAGAGTTGGAAGGGACCTTAAAGATCATCAAGTTCCAATCCCCCTGCCATGGGCAGGGACACCTCTCCCTAGAGCAGGTTGCTCAAAGCCCCATCCAACCTGGCCATCCTGAAGATGATGTTGGAGCTGGGAAATAGAGGGTTGCCACATTAAAATTCAATGTGAGTTCTTATGCTGAATTCCAAATCTGCCTGCTACCTCTTCAGGAATAAACTGTCTAGGCTTAAATTGAGTTGTATTTGGAAACTAAATGTTGATCTTGAGAGACTGACAGCTAATAAAAATCCCTGCAGATGATATTGGGGTAACTTTTGGAACTTTCTACAGGCAAAAAGAGTATAGAATTGGAAAAAAAAAGAAGTATGCAACCAAAAGTCAAAACCAAGAAGAAAAAAAAGCCTATAGGAAGGAGTCCAGCCAAGCCGGATCTAAGTGATGCCGTGAACGGAGATGAGAGCATGAAGGAAATGCTGCTGGAGGAAAACGGAGTGTCAGACCACGAAGGAGAGAAAGAAGCTCAGGAGGCAGAGTTGCCTGATAAAGTCTCGAAGACTGGTAATAATCAAATCAACTTGTTCAATCATTCCCAGGCTGTTTAGCACCCAGCACTCCACCAAGTTTAATATTTTCAAGCAGATTTTCTAATAATATGGTTTTACTGGAATAGTCCGCTTGAATGAGGTACAGTGCAGGAAGCCTTTAATGATCTTCTGAATTAGTTTAACACTACTTGTCTTTAAATCAGATTTTGGCCTAATGAACAATGCTGTTGTGTTTGGCTTGAAGCAGTGTGATTTTTGATCGGTGTCTCACGTTCTGGTGATAAATTTTAGTATTTCCTTTCCCTAAAAAGCTATAAATTTCTACGTCAAAGCAAAGCTTGCTTTCTGTATATTTCAGAATCAATGTAATAGGATGTGAATGTGTCAGATATTCTGTTGTGGGCTTTTCCATGTATTGATTTTTCCTTTTTATCACTTAACTTGACAGTGTCCAAGGATGCATCTTCATCTGCACATGATTATTCATTCAGCTTGCCAAAGCCTTCTGTGACTCAGAAAGCTGCTCCTGTGAGAAAGGATCCACTTAAAGAGAAACCAAGTTAGTATGTTTAGGGGACTTTTAATAGTTCTGCATCGAGGCAGAGTCCCTCATTTTAGGCTTCTGTTTGGCTGCAGTTTCCTTTCCTAATGTGACACCAAATAACTGCCAGGGAAAGAAGAGTGTAATTCTTAAAGTCTCTTAAACATTTTAAGTTTCTGCTTCTTTTATTTACCCTTCTTATCAGGTCAGTTGAATAGTTCTTTAAGGTAGGCTTAGATACTGTAGTGCCTTTTAGCTGCTAATTTTATTCCAGGCAAGATGGGGAGAAAAATATGCAAAAGTGATTAGTATTGAAAAGTCAGGGTTGTCACAACAGGTGCATGTGGCATTAGAGCATCTGGTATTTGTTTTCCTGTGTGAGGAAGAGAGGCCTTTGGAATATGTTGGAGAGTTCTGCTGTAGGAAACTTTTGGACCAGTGCAGCAGCACCTAAAATGTATCTGATTTTTCAGCAGCTCCTGATGCCTCTCTGAAGAAGAGGAAGCCTCGTTCTATTCTCCCCTTCAGCACATTCATGGATCACAGATCAAAAGATGAATTGCATCAGGATTGCTTGAAGCTGGCTACATGTCTGAAAACCAAAGGTATCAGTCTAAAGCTAAAATACTCAGATGGTAGGTGCTGTAAAGTATTCAGACACGTGTGTCCAAGAACTTGACTTTGACAACTAAGTGTTATTTTTTTTAAATCCTTACCTTTATCAAAATACGGTCTCTTACCTAACTCCTCTTACAGTGCCTGAGCACTCTGTAGCCACTCCACAGGTTTTGAGACAGGTGTTGTGGAGATAGGGTAGAACTGTCTACCTCTGTGCAAAGTGTTTTTCACCTTCAGATGTACAATATGGGCAGGAGAAAAAAAAGCCATGAGGGAGATATTTTTGTTTTCACAGTCTTGTTCCTTAGAGAATGCAGAGGAATGTGATGTGCTTGATTTAGAATAAGTGTTCTGCACAAACACGATCCTTTTAATCAAACTTATATCTAAGTTCTTTGTGTTCCTCTGCAGATTGTTAAATCTGCTACACAGGAAAGAATCTAGAAGCCATAAGTACTTGCCCACAGTTGAGTGTAATGGAGTGGTGCAGTGACCTGGCAGGTCCCGGTTCCCAGTGTTGTACCAAGTCTTAAATATTCATTCTTTTTATATGGTATAGACAATAATGAAGATGTGTCCCCTGACCTTGAGGATCGCGTCCACTTGGGGCTGTTCTTGGACAGGGCTTCTCTACACAAGATGATTGATGCAGAAGGTAAGTAGAATAATGAATCCACTTTGACAATACGTTCATTGTAACTGTTGGGTTCAAGGAGAAAACAAATCAGAAAAAATGCTTGAATTTTCTTCACTGTGGATTAAAGCATAGGATTAAGAATGCAGGTCTGTGTGAAAAGAAGACAGGCCATTCTTCCGTAATAGTTTTTACATCTTTTGGATGCAAACTTGCAATACCTTGATTAATCTCACTTTTGCCAAGTTAGTTCACTATGGCAAATAATGCTGGTGCACTCATGCTGATAGGAAGTGTGCTTGCTTCCAACAGGAAAACATCACTTGGAGAATGGGCATCCAGAGCTCTTCCAGCAGCTTATGTTGTGGAAAGGAGATATGAAGGGTGTCCTCCAGGCAGCTGCTGAGAGGGGAGAGCTCACAGACCAGCTGGTAGCAATGTCACCCATGGGTATGTTTGTACTGGTAACACACAAGCAGATGGAATTAGCTGCTGAGGGTGGCTTCATTCTGATTTTTCTGAGTTGGAAACTCCTGATTGTTCCAGACAGGAATGAAGTTGTTTCTTTAACTGTCTGATAACAAAAATTGAACACAAAATATATCCTATTTATGACAAAGACCTGGACGTTTCCACAAGTACCCTTAGGCTGGGACAGCAGGAAGTAGAGTGGTTTCCTTTGAGACTTCTTGAAGGAGCAGGCCCATCCTTCCAAGCACTCAGTTGGTACTTTATAATGTGCAGCAGTCCTTCTGGCGTGCTGTTGGCTTAAATATGCTTTTAAGTTACTTTACAGATAGTGAAGTCCTACAGTCGCTTTGCCCTGTTTCATTGCCTCAGTGACTTTTGTATTAGCTTTGTTAAGAAACAGGAAACTAATCTGGGGCAGAGAAGAGGCACATGTTGAAGAAACCAGTGATGGTGTCATCCCACAGGAATTCTTCCAGTTTTAAAACTTTGCCTCTCTTTTGCTTTCTCTTTTGCAGTTGGATACCAGGCCTGGGTTTGGACAGTAGAAGCTTTTGCGAAGCAGCTGTGTTTTCAGGAGCAGTATGTGAAGGCTGCCTCCCATCTCCTGTCCATCCATAAAGTCTACGAGGCTGTTGAGCTCCTGAAAGTGAACCATTTTTACAGGTTGCTGTATATTTATGTTTAGGATTTATTCTTGTTTTCTAATGGTGTAAATTGGACATTCTGGTTCACTTGTTGTACACAGTCAATTAACTTTTCTGTCTGGTTTTGTTTATGTGCATTAGGGAAGCAATTGTAATTGCTAAGGCCAGGTTGCGTCCAGAAGATCCAATTCTGAAGGATCTCTACACCAGCTGGGCAGCTCTGTTAGAGAAAGACGGTCACTATTCCATGGCCGCCAAATGGTGAGTGTTACTGGGAGGAAGACAGAACTGCTTCCATGCCTGAAACAAAGACAGTTCTTTGTTTTGTAGCATCTGAAATCTGTTAACTGGTCTGTCTGGTCGTTATTGGTCTGAGATGGTTTCTGGGCCCGATCTCCTCAGGCTTACTCTAAAAGCTCCAGAGGGCAGTTCAGAGCAGAAGGTCCAAGTGCGTTACAACAGCAGAGCCAACTCTTTTCACAGACATTACTGGAAGTCTTTGAAAACTAGTCTAGCAGGACTAAGATGAGGGTGTATACAAAAAGACTGATGTTTCCAACCTTTCCACTGGAAATGTGCAGTGCAGTAGTTCATCCTGAGTTTCTTGAGGCCTTAGCTAATATCCTAATTACTGGGTTATCCTTCTCCAACTAGAGTGTTTCAAATTTGTGACTGCCAAAATTACTAACGGCACTTCAAGTATTTTGGCTGGAGTAGTGTCTTTCGCTTGATGCTGATTGCAGTTCTGGCATTTTAGAGGGTGTTCACGTTGATGAAAGGATTCAGATGAAATCAAGAGAAATATATTAGGGATAAACTACTGCATGTAATGTCTCTCTGTTTTGAGAGAATGTGTTTATTTCTATTTCTCATCCAAGCTCTGTGCGGTATGCACATCACAAGAGGTTTCAGTCCAGATTCACCAGATTGAGCCAAGGCTGTGTAACTTTCCCTTTGTAGCTTTGCACTAGATCATATGGCATGTGTCCATAGTAAATTTTGGTAAGGCAGAGTGAGGAGAGCTCTGAGAACCTGTAGAATATACAGGTTTATCTTCATTTGTATGTTTGTGCTATTGTGTTGCATTACAACTTGAAAACGTTACTTTAGTTCTAATCAAGTCAATTTGCTTTGTATCTCTTTTCAGTTATTTGGGGGCCTCCTCACCCTATGATGCAGTTAAGGTGTTGGCAAAAAAGGGGGATGTGGCATCCCTTAAAGCTGCTGCGGAGCTTGCACTGATTTCTAGAGAGGAGGAGTTGTCGGCAACTTTGTCTTTCAGATGTGCCCAAGACCTGCTGTTGTCCAGGAACTGGGTGGGAGCTCAGGAAGTCCTTCAGCAACATAAAACTTTATTTGTGAGTCTGGTCGTTTCCTTTCCACTTTCTTTAGTGTTGTCTCTCTCCCGATAAACTTGGCATCCCCTCCTGTATGTTAACAGTCCACAGGTTCTGCCTCAAAATAGTGTTCTAGAAATTCATTGCAATGACCCTATGAAAAAGCGTGTGCCTTTTTAGAGGGAAAGGGCCTGTGACAGGGACACACGTAGGCTCTGTGCTTGTTAGTTATATTAGAGGTAGTTGAGAAAAGTGGGATTATTTTTTTAAGTATGTAATACTGATCATAAGAAGAAAGAAGTGAAGGGTATTGTTCACTGTTTATGCTAAGGAACAAATGAGTTAAAGGAACAAATGACTTAGCCTGCAGCAGATGGACTTACAGTTTAATCCAGAAATTCATTTTCATGCAGGCTGAGCAGCAGAAGGCTGGCTTAGCTTGTTCTGAGCTTTCCTTCAGACCTGAGAGTCTCTTATCAGCATTGTTCTTTGGTAGCTGCAGTTGTGAAACGGTCAATCACCAGCAGGCTGCTACTAGCCATGATCTTAAAGCTGTCTACCTGCTGCGGTTGGTAAGGGATTGTTTTTCTTAGAGATGCAGCTCAGTGCTCCTTTTTTTTTTTTTGTTAAAGGGACAAAGGCTTGTTTTCTGCTTTAACGAACTGCTTTGCAAGTGCCTTAATGAAAGAAATCCCTATGACCGAAAGAGCCCCGTGCCTCCCTGTTACCACAGCTGGGAGCTGAACAGAGATGTCTCGTTTTTTGACATGGTGATACAAGTGTGGCAGAATGAGTTGGGCATGGACACCACTGAACAAGCCACACGTGCACAGGAGCAGCTGCGCAGTATTGAGCATCCTCCTTCTACCAGCAACACACACCCAAAGCAGGTAAATGGATTTAGATCTGTGTATGCACTAAACCTTACTATGGCATACACAGTAAAACACAGGCACTTTGTGGCAGTGTGCCAGCCATTCCCAAGGGACTGATGTCTGCACCCGGCTGCAGGATGAGGTTTTAGTCTGGGAGCTGGGACCACTTGCGTAGCCACCAGTTTGTTTATGCATTTGTTTATGTGTAGGGTAAGAACCAACATACAGTGCCAGTGATGAGCACTGAGATCACGGGGAGGTGCTGGTTGGGTGAGAGCAATTGGCACAGCTGAGTAGTCTCAGCAGTCATTTTGGGGTTTGTGTGGAACTGTTCAGAGAAGCAGAGCTGCTTCTAAAAATATCCTGGAGCTCAGAGGGTATGTTCACAGACTGGTGATCCTGCAGCTCTTCTCTCTGACTGCAGTGAGGCACTGACCTTTGGTGTGCTCCTGCTTCTTGTCTATTAAGTGAGACACAGGCAAGCACAGATGTTGATTTTACAGTTCTAAGTAATGTAAAAGTGCTCCATCTCTTGCACGAAGAACACTGGAAATTGCACTGTCTTTAAAGTAGCTTTTGGTGAAGTCATGTCCTTCTGGGCTCTTCCACAATGGTAATAAGCTGTGAGTAATTCATATGTTGCAGTAAAACTTTTGTGTTCTCTGGTGCTTCCTGTAGGTGCTTTTCCATATCTCCCACGACCTGACCCTTGCAGCCCTGAGCTATCAGACTGCTTCCTGGGATGAGGCAGTGAAAAGTATTCTTGGAGCTGTGACCCGCAGTTACGATGCTGGTAATTTCACTCTGACGCAAGAGATTTGCAGCATCATCCTTCCTGAAGGTAAGTCTCTTCTTGTGCATCTCCTGGCACTAAAAGATGAGGGCATCTTCCTTGTAGTAACAGCTGTACAGCAATTAACATTACTAGGCATAATCGTGTTTGGAAGGAGCAAGACATACCTATATATGTGAAAAACCGGAATTTGGCTAGTGCAAGGGCCATTGGTGATCAAAATTCCTGACTGTAAGGAAGCTCAGCAGCGTCAGCTGGTGTGGGCAATGTAAGAAACTGAGGAAACTCTGCCCTGTAATGAGATCGGGCTATTGGAAAGCTGGGTTCATCTCAACAGTTCCAAGTAACTCCAGCTCCAACTTCCCTTCATTCTCTGCAGAGTATGCAGTGTTTTTATTTTGTGGCTCTTGATCATGTGAATATCTTGATGTGCAGCTTGAGACCGAGGAATTTTACTGTAGATATTGAGAAAATGCAGTTTCACGCTGGCTAGGACAGAGTATTGTGCTAAAGAGATGCCAAAGATGTCTGCCTTTGCTTTTCTGCACCACTGCCCAGCATCTCAGTAAATCTCTGGCTTAGGTCTCCAGGGTAGCTCTTCATTTACCCGATCTGGGCTTTTTCTCTGGAAATCTCCATGAACTATTTGTAATCCTTTTTATTTTTTCTTCATTATTAGGCTGTGATAACCTGAGAAACAAACTGGACGGCACAAATTCTCAGAGCTTGGACGCCTGCAGAAGTTTAGAAGGCTTTGTGGCTTATGGACTGCTGTATGACCTGTGGTGGAACCCACCCACAGACTCCCTTGGCTTGCAAAAGGCTGTTGTAGATCCGGTGCTGTGTCCCAGTCAGCAGACAGCTCTGGAGAAGAGTGACATTTTAGGTCGTTCTGTCTCTGAAGAAACTCCTGATCAAACTGTAGTTGAGATGGATGAAAACCTCTGCAATACAAATGAAGCTCATAGGTGTGAGACAGAAAATGACTCAAGAACCAGTTTGGTCGATGTGGTAGACAGTCAGACAAAACTGAACGGCTGCAACGTGCTGCTTTCAGAAGAGATTGCTGCTTTGCAGAACACCCAGAGAGATATAGCTGAGGTCCAGCAGATTTTAGCAGATATGATCCGCCAGCATCAGCAGCAGAGGAACAATCTGCAGGAAAACACAAATGGAAGCTCCCAGGAAAGCAGCCTGCAGCAGAATTCACAGACTGAATCAGACAAACCGGGCTCTGACAGCAACCAGATGAATGGGTAAGCTTCAGAACGTGAGTGAATGAATTGAAAAGCGTTGCTTTTTGTGCGTGTGTTTGTGCAGCAAATTTCTTGGGTTTGCCTCTAATCTCAAACTTGTCAGCCAGGGACACTTCAACATACAGCTTAAAAGCCTTGCATTTCCCTGGGGCTGAACTACCAAGTGCATAAACTTACTCCAGCTGAGTAACTTCCTGATACATGGTGGGGTTGGTACAGTGAAGAAACAGGGCAGGTTGAAAAGGGGAGAATAATGAAAAGGACAAGCATGAACTAAGAGCTCTGTCTCTGTTGACTAATTGTTCAGGGCTTTGGCAAGAACGAGCAAGAGCTTGTTAACACTTGCCCAACTCTTTCCTGTGCTCCCTGTACCAAGAGGGAGCCCATGCAGTCACTTAAGCAAAACAGTTACTCATGACACCTGCTCTTTTCGTGACAGTAAAGATGAAGAAAAGGAACCAATTACACTCCCTGAGCTAACGAAGCAGCTTCTAAAAGCGAAGCAGAAACTAGCAGAATTTCCAGACAATTTAAAGGTAAGTTTTCAGAAGGGACATTGCAGTTTTGAACTGTGTCTTTTTGTAAGAGCAGCTTCATCACAGAGTCCCTTTCATACAGACAGTAAGGAACAGTGACTTCGTGGTGATCCTGTGGCAGTTTTGAGAAAGAGCTGACACGTGGCATCACAATATTTTTGTTTCAGGCATATCTTTCTCTGTGCAGTGGGAAAGTGTAGGTAAAGCAAGGGAGAACTCAGTGGGATATTCTGTATGAATGTCTCCCATGCATTTTAAAAGTAATCCCTTGCTACTTACAATTATAAACCAGTTCTGGTAAACAGTGAAATCAGGAATTTAAGGTATAAAATGGCTGTTATAGATTAGGAACTGCAGAAACTACACATCACGTGCTTGAAAAAAGTGTTTCCTAGCATATCTCATCCCCTGTGTTCTCCAATCCATAACTGAAGGCAATCATGGTGATTGTACAAGAGGGAGCAAATTTGGTTAAACATGAACCAGTGGACTGGAAGAAGAGGAAAAAAACACATCTGACTCATGACTGTCTGTTCCAAATATACTGTAAAGCAGCGTCTTTAGAGAGCTGGCTGCAGAATATGTTGTAGTTGAACAATTATAATTGAAAGAGTTGACATCACCTCGTGTTCCTTTTTTTGCAGGTCTTCCCATTCCCCGACGTGCTGGAGTGCTGCCTTGTGCTCCTCCACACTGGATCCCAGTGCCCTCCCGAACTACACCAGCAGGCACTGAATCTCCTTAGGAAACACGGCAGTGGTAATACTTACAAAAAGGCTGGCAGGAGGTTCTTGACATGACATTTTGAGATCACATTGTCTCCTCTTGAACTGCCTACAGTTACACCAAGGCCGTTCTTTCTTCAAGTCACAGCTTGTTTGGATGGCCATGGGTACTGAAGACTACCATTTTGGATAAAGCTACAAAAAAATCAGGTTTATAAATGAACTTGCTTGTGGGCATCAACTACTACTACTAAAGGACATGCATTAGCAAATTGAAAAGGAGGAAGTTGTGGCCTCGAATAGTATACAGGATTTTTGTATAGGTTTTTTTATTTTTTGGAAGTTGTGCCAGTGAAGGCTCTCAGAAATTACATGTAAAAGAAGCAGTTTTGAGCAGTTCTGTCAGTCTTTCAGCAGAGGAGGAATAGTAGCTGCCCTCAGGAAAAACAATGATTTCTGTAAGCAAACTGATCCTTAATCCCATATTGTTCTTAAGAGGATTGTGAGTTTCTTTTCTCTCCTTTAAATAAAAGTCTTCTGCCACCAGGAACTGGCATTTGATTTGATGGATATAAATCGGTATCAGTCAAGGGTAAATACATTAAAAATAAGCGTGGGCTTTTTTTTTTGTTAAAGTTACTACATCGATCAAACTCAGTAGATAAGACAAGTGTGTACTGTGACTGAGCCACCGAGACAACATAAAAGGGATTCCAGCACGATTAGCAAGAGATAAGGGATTTCTCCACGTTGAGAAAAAGTGACAGTCCCTGCTTTTGGCAGGATCTGTGAATGAACAAACTGCTTTTTTGCTGCAGTGATGGTAAATTTGAAGTACAATCAAAGCTGCTCTTCTAGAAATGTCCCAAACAAGCCCAGATTCTGGAGTCTTAGACATGCAATATTTTGACCAGTCTTACAGTTTACCTAAAGGCTTTCCTGGCCTTGACAGAAAAACTAACTCTAAGAAAAGAACAAGGCTCATAAGTCTTAGCGAACATAACAGCTATCTTTCTTAGTAATTGCTAGAAGCACGTTCTTAAATGGAGCAGAAAATTTTATGATAGGATAGGGGAATCATGAATTTACAAAGTTGGTAAGCACACTAACAACTATTGTTTTAAGAATTGGGAAGCACGGACTTTTTTAGATTAAGAGATGTTTCATATTCTTCCAGTCAAAATGTAGACTTGATACCAATAAATTTCCTGCTCCGAGCATCAGAACAACTTGAAGAGTAGTAGATGAAAGCCTGGGGTTATACTGAAAGAAAGTCCTTCTGTAGAGGTGTTAACCTGGTGAACAGTTGCCGCAACTTCCTGAATTCTGTACTAAATACTTGGAACCAGGAGGGGGAGCTGATGCTTCACCAAACAGCCCTTCTGTACTTGGTAGCAAGAAAACTTCACACAGGACAGGTACTCACTTTAAGTGATGAATCAAGCAGAAAGAGAATACAAGTTCCCCAAAGAGATTTTAAGTTCAGCTTTCATCAGCGACTGTATAATAAGCTCAAAGGCAGGTTTTACTAAGAACTACCCCAGCAGCCCTCCATAAACAATAAAAGAAGAAAAATCTGAGCATCATCTCTTTGAGCACGTATCACTCAAATTAAGATTCCACAGTCTGAACTTTGGGAATTCTAGCGCTTGATGGAAAATCGAAAACAAGGCCTGTTTTAAAAAGAAAATTTATTTTACAAAAATTAAAAACAAGTAGTATTTACAAGCATTTTAAATAGCAGCTCTAAACTTCAATCCCTAATAATGGATTGTTTAAGCTTGTTTAAAATGCAAGTCATAAAATTTTAAGTTTGCCATGTCCAAAATGCTTGGGGTTTTTTTTTGTTTTGTTTTGTTTTAAGAAATGTCACTATGGAGCTGCTGAAAAAAAAAGAAAAAAGATCTTGTAGAACAGCTCATTTTTAAAAAAGTCAGAATCCCAAGTGGTTCTTCTATCCTCTAACTACTTTTCAAATGTTTATACTGAAGAGAAATGGAGCTGGTTTGTCAAGCATATAGTAAAATTAGGGGCTGGAGAAGAGGAACAAGTACTTATCCATCTGCTGAACTACTTGTGTTGCAACGGGAAGAATAAATAGTTGTAGGTTAAATGACTGAAGTCAGAGTATTGGTCCAATCCCCTGTCAAAAGGTCCTCGAGCAAAGGCTCTCAATCTATTTCCAGAACAGTTTATTCTAAATACCCATAAGAACTAAGCTGAGGCTCCGTACGAGTCAAACCTGTACCATACAGAATTAGAAATTATGGAGAGCTGATCAAATCAGCACCTGTAATATCCATTCCCACTGTTGTTAAAGCAAATCTCTGAATATTTTTAGCTGCAAGGATCATTTTTAATGTCATTCATTCCCAAACCTCTGCAGTGGTCAAAGGGAGCAGTTTCCACAGACTACACAAAGATAAAATAAGCAAAACATGAGGTGAAGCAGTCACCCTCACAACATGCAGAAGTTTTAAAATAAGCTTTATAAAGCACAATTTACAAGTTTGTGTGCATGTCTGTGTCCGTTTTCACTGGATTTCCAGACCCTTAGCTCTACTGAATATTCTACCATTTAAGTCTTCCTTGCAGATTCTGTACAGTATAAAGAGGGGAAAAAAAAAAAACAGAGGTATACACAGTAGGTTCTGCCTTTTGCCGTTGGCATTAAAAAGATGGCAAACCACAAATGCTGGCATTAGGAATTCAGTCAACTCTTCTGGGTTTCAAATGAAGATGCAGCCCTTCAGCAAAACTGCAGGCTGTGTACTGTAGATGCCTATTAGGGAAAACGGTTGAGGACAGCAGCTGCCAATATGGTACCCACGTTCTGCTGAAGGGTGCCGCTTATCAGGGCTGCACGTTGTTGATAATAGCCAAAATGCTCATTTTCTCCTGGGCTGAGTCCACATCTTCATTTTGTTTCTGAGCCACTCCTGTGCCAAGGCCATACAACCGCCCACAATACTTTGCGTCATCAATTGTATCCTCAAAAAACAACTGCGGGTTTAAAAAAAAAAAAAAAGAAACAGGTGTTGTTTAGTTGTGCCTCTAAATCAGAAAGCACCCAATTAATTAAACAGCTCACTTGAAGTCAGTCACCTCTAAGATGCAACACACAAATTAAAATAAACACATGAAAGAGGAGTCAACAAAAGTCTGTGCCAGTATCAACAATTCCTATTATTGACAG
Organism: Thinocorus orbignyianus; assembly: GCA_013400375.1. Classification (NCBI taxonomy): domain Eukaryota; kingdom Metazoa; phylum Chordata; class Aves; order Ciconiiformes; family Thinocoridae; genus Thinocorus; species Thinocorus orbignyianus. Next base: position 1,518,512 of record VXBW01007282.1, on the reverse strand, counting down.
TTTGAAGTGTGAAGGCCACGAGGCTTAAAAAACCCCCAAATCTCAAAATGAAAAACACGCTGTGCATGGGTGGGACCTGGAGAACAACCAACCATAAAGAACAGTGCAGTACCTCTTTCATTCTGAAGAATGCCATTCCCGTGAGAAGAGAGTCTGATCCTGCCTGGTGCTGTCGTCCAATCCGCTGCAAATCCAGCTGATCTGCCACTTCTTGAAGACCCCCCTGAAAAGAGAACAGATTTTATTTTGGAAGATCCATCTCTTAACAAAATTGCCACACTTCTCCAAAACATGAGGGCAAACACTGGCTGGGATGAATCAATGCAAACACGGATAAATCCAGCAGTACACAAACACACACCAGCTCTGAGTGGAACAGTGGTAAATATTGTTCAAGAACATGTAAGTGCTCTTCTCAGATTTAGGTAACTTGCTTTCCTGCAGCAGATGCCTGAGATGACTGTGAGTATATTCATAGGCTACAAACGCTAGACCTTTCCCTCCCTTTCCTCAAACAAGGCTGTGATTCAGTAGATAAATTACTTTCAAACCTCTGAGTGTCTACCAGTTACTCAAGTCAGGCAATAATTCATGTAAGAAGAAATACCCCACCTTGCAGAGGGAAGATAGGAATTATAATTAGCTTTGGAAATTACTGAGACACAAACCGGAAGGTTATGGCAACGTCCCCCATATAATACACATATTGATAAGTCTAAAACCAGGGAGGCAGAATCGATTAGATACCTATTAATCATAGGTGCTTACGTGTGACTCTTAGCTTTTATACACATTCCAGTTTAAGACTTGATATATACAGTAGTTCTGTCACTGATTGTACATTTACAGTGTTAATGCCCGTTCATCACTTGCTTTCTGGGGAGATAAAAGTACCTTGAGGTTTTTGCAGCTCTTCATCAAGTACTTTACATCATAGATAGACGGGAAGAAAAGATTCAAGATATGGAAAAATTCATGTTCCTCTTCTGGTAACCTGGAATCTGTCAACAGCTTCACCATGTAGCCAAAGTCATAACCACTGAAAACAAAAACACAGAGACCAGGTAAGCAGGAAACACCTATATTCACTCACGCAGTACTCAGATCTTGTTCACAAGAGTTTTTGTACACTGTAGCTTTCAAACCTCAACATTATCTGACATTCACACAACTTCTCTGGATCAGAGCCAGAATTCAACCTGATCACCTATGTCAATGCAGGACTTCTGAATGCCCCCTGGGTGCCTCCACTAACCTCTTGTGGAACAGCAAAGCCATCGGGAAGAACATAATTTTCTTCCCAACACTGCGAGTTTCTGTAGCTATGGGCAATACAGAAAAGCAGGAAAGCCTGTAAGTATCTGTTGCTGCCACCTCCTCCTCCCTCAAGTCCTTTCACTTGTGATGGTATTAAGGACCAGAGGCTTTGTAATCAAGTTTCTTGAAATGGTACAAGACAGTCAACTACACAAATTTCTTCTACAGAAAGAGAAGGGAGAAGTTGGAAAAAAGAAAAAATAATCACCAAAAGTGTAAGGAAAAAGAAACAAAAACCTTACTTTACAAAGCACACAAGTTAATAAGTGCAGAAATCACATTTCAACTCATTAATAACATCTTCCATAGAGGAAGACTGTAACAGTGAAAGGATTTGCAAGCAACACATACACAAAACTCAGACCACAGTAAGTGCCAGTACAAAACGAAGTGCCAAGTGTCCTTCCTTCTTAAACCTGGCCCTTGTATCTTTTAAGCTTATTTTTAGAACTGCAGAGCTGTTAACTCTTCTCCTTAAAATCTGTGTCAGTTCCCATGGACAAAAGCAGCAGTATTTCAACCAGAGATGTCTCACTTCACAGCATCAGTGACCATCTTGAACATACCTGTGGAAGGACAGCCATTTCACACTGTCACTAAGGACGACCCCAGATGTCATAAGCAACTCGGCAAAATGCAGGGTATCAATCCCTTGTTCTTCGTGCTTCTGGAACTGCAGCCCAGAGCTGGCAAGTAGGTCTATGGAATCCTGAGAGTACATGTCCTCCCTAAAGGAGAAAAGCAGCTTTGCACTCAAGGTACTAACAAGTCAGGCTCATTTTAGAAAAATTCCCCCCACACTGAGTTTAAAAAACTGGAGTGACAAGTAGGCTATCTCTAGGTTCCACATTCATCTCTCTAGAAAATTCAAATTGAATCCATTTTAATACCACAACTGTAGCCTCCTACACCTGTAACAAGCTGTTCTACAATCGTAATTAGTTAATAACTCTGTTGCTGGTGCAAATTCCAAAGAATCCACCTCCATGGAACTGAACGATGTTTTGAAAAACGTCACTTCTACAAGAAGAATGGGAAGTACCACAGATGAGAGCACAGAGAAAAGGGGAGGTCTCCCAAGTAGGATGAGACACAGCTCTGAAGCACTGAGCATCATTCCTGTCTACATTTTTCTCTTTCACTTCACAGCACATACCACCGTATCATCATCTCCAGTTCCATCTCCGGGAGTAAACAGAATTGCATAATACTTGACTAAGGAAGGTGGGCAGGGGTGAGTGATGATACCCTTGATGGAGAGATAAGCAGGAACCTGACTTCTACACCAGTTTGTTTCATTAAAGGGTAGAGGGAATGGAAGGACATGACAACACACAGATCAAACTTCATGCTAAACATGCAAATTGAGTCAAATGAAGCGATCACACCATGGAAACCACTCCACTCTGATTTCAATACTTTTAAGAGGCTCACAAAGTTGCAGAAGTAAATAATGCAACTTTTGCATTCAAGAACTGTATGATCTGCACATACTAGCTGTGAATTTTTGTAATGTTTTCCAGTGATAGTTCCATAAAAATACTCATTGATTTCCTATAAATATCTGATTTTGCCAGATGAACTCTCTTTATTTCCCGCTCCATTGGCAATCATGCTGCATTTGTCTTTACAATTACAGGGGAAGGGATAATGAAACTTGTTTCAACTGCAATCCAGGATATTGCAGCACGGAGCTGTCAAGAACAACTGCCACACTCCATTTAACAAGATTCATTCTCCTGAACAGGTGTGACGATTACACCAACATTTTTTCAGATCCCAGTTAACATTATAGCATGGATCTGTAAAGAGATAGTTTCCTTTTTTCTGAAAACAGCACATTCACTTATTTTAAGCGGAAAGAGATGGATTTTATACACACACACACATATATATATAACCTCTAATGTGTGAAGTTTAAGACAATGACATTGTTGCAGAAAAGACATTTAAGGCACATAAATAGCCTATCTCCAATAATTCTATCACAGGAAAGGGTATTGAGGACAGGATTTTAGCATGTCTTTGACTTCCAGAAATACTGCAAACTCCTGTTATGCCAAAATAGGTTCCCACATAATCTGTTTGAATCTGTTTTTTTTTTATTGCTCAGAACCAGCCACTGATGATGAACTTAAAAACAACAGAAAGCATTACTTCAGCAGAATAAAGCAGGTGATTATTCCCTAGTACAAGAAACTCACGTAAGGTTGAATTTGAAGTTAAACTGCCAGGTGTTGATGCCAGAAGGATATTCTCCTTTTTCATTTGTGAAAGTCAGGCCCAGCTGGATAATTTTGAGAAGGTCAACATTACACCGAAGGAGCTGGTATTGATAGTCTATGGAGCTGCGGAATTCACCAATTGGCCTTACAACAACTCCAGGAAACTCTGTGTCCTAGGAGAGAAGGGGAAAAAAAAAAATAATCTTATTCCAGCCCTTACTGTACTAGGGGTCATTATCATCACTCCATTAGGAGTCTATTCAGTTCTCGGTGCTGCATTCTGTGAATTCTTCTGTAAAAAAAATCACTTACTTTCTCTCCTTTTCTATATTCAGACAAATTTTAAAAAGCTGCAAGTCAGACACTAAAAAACCTACAAAATATGCTAACTATTCCATTTAGTAATTTATTTCAGGTATCCTTTCTTGCAGTGTTGTTTTACCAAAAAAGAAGAAAAAACAATAGTTATAAAGTCATCCAATATGCACTAATCTCAGTCTCTCACTCACAAATGACTCTCTCATTTTCCCTGAATCTACTAAAACAGACTCGTGTTTATTTATTCAATGTTCTTTCATGTTTTAAACAGAAGTTAAATTTAGCACTCTGACCATCTTCATTGCATAGTCCAGACAGTGATAACCTTCACTTTTTTTTTTGAAGAGCAGCCAACGCCTACAGTAACGAAAATTACTGCCAATCAAAAAAGACCTTACCAGCAGAGCAGCCACCGAGCATACAGACAACATTTTACTTGGCCAGTGACTGCGTGTTAACTTTGTTGAAACTCAAACTTCTAGACTATTTTTACTCTCAGACTAGGTCACGTAACTTATATTGACTACAGCAGATGCAAAAAAACTTTCATGAAGAATCCATCGCTGTGTGTCTGACAAAATTTCTCCCTTGCCCAAGATCTTTTTGTGTCCACTCTTACAGCAGAGCCACTAAAGCTGGTCATAAGCACACTTCCAACGAGATCAAATAGAAGCATTTTCCATTGACATAACAAAAAAAAAAAAAAAAATCACATTCAGTACACTGAAACACCACACACTCTGCAGGGACATGCATTTTCAGGCCACGCTTTTATTGAAGACTTATCATATCTCGAAGTTTAGAGTTCCCAAGCAAAGTCAGAATAACTTACAGTATCACAACTAAAATGCACTATTTATGTAACTAACTGGCTCATGCCAAGCAGATACAGGCTGATAAGAGCAGGGAGAGATTCCTCCCACCTGGGGGAGATTCTGGTCATCTTAAACAAAGATTTCTGAACACATTATCATATCTACAGCCAAAATATTTTTCTTCTCTAAGAATCAACATCTGACTCCCTTAAAAAGGAGGCAGTCCAGCTGACTAGTTGCTGCTTGAAAGTCTTTTGTCCTACACCACCACAGCATCTTCCATAACCAAAGGGAGAAACATTCAAAAGACAAATACACTGGTGGAAATATGAGGATTTAAACCCAGTTGTACATCTGACCTGTTTCATTTTCTGTGGCATAAACTAATAGGTAAATATTAAATGAATTCAGGTTTTTAAGGTGGTCTCTCTCTTCCCCATCTTTTACTCAACATTAATTGTATCAAATTGGGGAAAGCTTCTATTGAACAACTTCCTAATTTTCCTACACTTAACTTCTAGCTTGGTTTGAACAGGAATAGGGAGAAATTGTTCCTTGCTCAAGAATCAACTTGTTCCCCTTCTCCCAAAAACCCCCTGACCAAGGCAATTAGGTCAAGTATAAAATGTTTACCATTGCAATGTAGCTGTAACTTAGAACAATCTCTCGAATTTTCCTCATCTCTTCTTCCAGATTGTTGGCCCATACTTCACAGATAACCTGGCTGTTCTCTGCAAGGGCTGCCGGCATCTTGCAGGAACCAGAGTAAAGCCAGATGATGCTGAATTCAGATGACAGCGTAGAACTGCAAGCTGTGCCAGCTTACCAGTGTGCTGCATTAAACAGATAAATAAATAATAATTTGTTTGAAGAAAGATCTACATATAAGAATGAATGCTCTGGTAGGGTCAGTCACACTCCCATTTTCAGACTCAAATAGCCCACTTCAAATTTACGCCAAGGNCGCCTGCCGCCGCCGCTCGCCTGCTCCGGCGCTCCCCATCGCCTCCCCCGCCCCCACTCTACCTGCCCGGAAGCCGGGGCCGGGCCGGGGCCGGTGGCCTCCACGCAGGCGCGATGGCGGCCTCCGGGAGAGNGTTTTTCTTCCTTTTATCACTTCCTGTAAACATGCTGAACAAGAAGAAACTCCAGAGCATCCACTGAGGACACAAGAGTTGGATGTACAGTTAACAGTTCTGTTATTTTTGAAAAATCATTCTCCCTGTCTGTTTTCTCCTGGCATAAGCTCTGAAACTTAGGGCGTAAGATGCGCAAGCAGGGAACGCTCATGGTTAATACTTTTGGAATATCGCACCAACTTTTCAAAGCAGCAGCAGAACGCTGTGCAGGCTGCATTTACAGACATGAGCATCTCTGACGTAACTCAGGAAACACTGAGCTCCAGTCTATGTCAACGCCAGCTCCAGCGCTGCTGCCCCTCAGAGAAACCACTGCTCGTTTACCGTTTCTTACGCCACCACCGGCAAAATAACCCCTTTTTCTGCAGGCGGGGGCTCCGACACCCCCACCAATGGCCAAGGCCTGTGCGATCCGGCACCCGGGGACCCCCCCAACGATACCGGTTGGCCCAACGCGGGCTAGGGCTGTCCCCACTCCCTCAGCCCAAGGCAAGGAGGGGGCCTCCGCTCCCTCAGCCCCACGACGACAGCCCCGCGCCCTCAGGGCCCTTCCCGCCGCCCCGGGCCGCGGCCTACCCCTGTGGGGGGAGCACGGGGGAGGCCGCTGTCCCCTCAGCGACCGGGGCCGCCCCCCCCACCTGCTCGCGCGCCGCACGGCCGGGCCTCGCCACAGGCGCTGAGCCGCCTGGCCGTTCTCGTACCCCCGCTCCCCCGCCTGCCGCCGCCGCTCGCCTGCTCCGGCGCTCCCCATCGCCTCCCCCGCCCCCACTCTACCTGCCCGGAAGCCGGGGCCGGGCCGGGGCCGGTGGCNGGAGAGAGAGACGGGAGTGGAGGGGGGGGTGTGAGTGGGACTTCCGGGTTGCCTCGCGGCACTCTCGCGAGAGATATGGCAAAGCCGCGAGGCGCGGGCGCGCGGTGGGGAGGGGAACGTTGCTTGCACGCGCCTGTCCTGCGGCCNCCTCGTGCCCGTGCCGCCCACGCGCACACCGTGTGCTGTCCGGGCTCCTCTGGCGGGAGGAGGGAGCGGGGAGCGGTGCCCTCCTCTCACTGAGACCCTGACGGNGGTCCCTTCCAATTCTAACCATTCTGTGATTCTATGAAATTCTTTGCTGTGAGGGTGGTGAGGCACTGGCCCAGAGAAGCTGTGGCTGCCCCATCCCTGGAGGTGTTTAAGGCCAGGCTGGGTGGGGCTTGGAGCACCCTGGTCCGGTGGGAGGTGTCCCTGCGCATGGCAGGGGGTTTGGAACTGGATGATCTTTAAGGTCCCTTCTAACCATTCTATGATTTCCAGGCCTGCTGGGCTTCCAGCATACCGGCGTGGATAGCAGCCCTGTGGCCAGGTCCCCCAGGGCAGGGGTTGTGTCAGACGGGAGGCAAGCAGGCCGCAGCAAAGACCCTTGGCCTGCAGCCTCCATCAGACCTGGACTGTGGCAAGGCTGGAGTCTCCCTGTGGGCCCACAGGCCTTTGCCGTGCAGCCCAAGCGTGGGCGTGCAGGGTGGTGTGTGCATGAGGTGTATTTTTCAAGGCACAGCGCTGGTGCCCTGGCACGTGTTACTCACATGTTGTAGTGTGTAACAAGCTCATGAGTTGAGGAAGTTGTCCCTCTTCCTGCAGAAACTTAGAAGTCATCGTTCAAGCAGCTACTACGGCTGGGAGCTTTCAGGCTGGCTTCTGCTCCAGAAATGCTATTTAAATCACATTAGCAACAGAAGTTTGTATCTGGTAAAGCAGTGTAATGTAACTTCTTGTGTAACTTTGCTGCCGACGCTTGCTTTGCTGGCTGATGCTGATGGCAGATAGGCAATTTTTTTGGAAGCTTGTTTACTGATATTTAAGCTTGGCTAATATTTCCTTTTAGACTGCCAGCCTTCTGGACAGGGTCGCTTCTTTTACAAAATGCCACAGTTCTGGCCCTGCTGCAGCATTGTTACCTGCCCACTGTTTGGGAGTCTTTCACTGCATCTCAGCTACTTGGCTACCATTTTGCTAAACTGATCTGGAAAAAAAAATCTTGGTGTCTTTTACACTTCAGACATAGTTCAATGTCTCAAGTTTAATATTCACACCTCAGCAGAAACATAACTTTGAGAAAAAATTAGGTTTTTTTCCCGAGTACTGCACTCTATCAAGTGACCCTAGTGCCGTCAGCATCATATGACATCCCATTACTGAACGTTATTTTGATTCAAAGTTTATCTTCCTAGATGATGGGTAGGTACCGTTTTGCCTTCTCAGCTCTGCAGTCTCTTGCATTGCACAATTTAGATATTGTGCAATATGCTAGATTGGCAGAAAGTAATCACCTTTCTTCCCGTGGTCACTTGAGTTTCATTCACAAAAGTGACACACGTTGTTAACAGTTAAATATAGCAGGTTGACTTACAGCATTCTGTAAATATAACATGAGAATGTTATTTTTTTCCTGAAAAGTTCAGAGTAAAATAAGTATTTTTCTTCCTTATAAACCCGGCACTTGAAGGTATGTTGAACCCAGGGAAAAACGGAAAATGTATCTTCTTAAGACACCAAAAATATGTGTGGCTCGGAACTTTAATAAAAAAATATGTTGCAGGAAATAACCACTTGTGATAATGTAATGTTTAACAGTTTGCATGTAGGTTAAAAAAAAAAGAAGCTATTCCAGGATGTGTACAAGGACTGGTGGTGAGAGCTGGAAACATATTTTGCTCAAGGAGGTCAGAAATCGTTTTTTCAGTCATGGCTAATTTTCATCATGGCTAATAAAAATGAAGAACAGCTGGGAAAGGCACCCTGCTCTTTAACAAAATCCCACAGTTCTTGTATTTGGAAGTTCCTAAACTTGCTTCCAGGTCAAGCACTGCAAAACAGGTTGTTGAAGAGTCCTCATACCCTCTATATGGTTAAGACCACAGCAACAAGAATTTGTGTGTGCAGACCCACTACATTGTAAGGCGTAAGGAAGGGCTTTAGCTCAGCATTTTCACATCAATCAGCTTAAGCTGCTTGTCTTGGGCCCTGCCCTATTGAAACTGTTGTGCATTTCCCTTAGAGCTTAGTAGCAGCACCACAAATGCTAGAAAGCTTTGTTATAAAAAGCTTAAAACATGAATTGAGAGTTCAAAGCTGCAGCTGCTGCTGAACACCTTTGAACCGTAACAACAAGGCCATCATTTACCTCTTCTAACCCTTGCATTGCTCCACAGATGTTTCCAAAGGGCACTGCTGCAGTGCAGGGTGGTAGCACAGGTGTGCCTGGGCAGATGGTTAGAAATACAGTTCAGAATGCAGGGAATTCATGATTAGGTGAGGCGCCCTAAGTTCCAGGTCCTCTTCAGCTGTCAGTGTGAGTTAGTACAATCCTGACAGATTTTTCACCATTTTCCTCCTTCTAACAGTTTGTTGTTTTGGTTTTGGTTGTTTGGTTGTTTTTCTTAAAACAGCAAAACTGTGGCTGTTACAAAAACTGTGGGGCGTGAACAAAGGGAAGTTATTTATGAATGTCTGATCAAAAAAGCCCTTCTGCTGAGAAGAAATCAGGCTTCTTGCATGCCTCAGCAAAGATTGCAGTAACGTCGGAGGGCTTGTGGTGAAGAGGTCAGCGCAGGGCACACACCAGCCAACAGACAGAAGCAACCTTTAGATTACTGCCAACCCGTGCTCGAGACAGACTTGCAGCAGAAGGTAAATTACTTTTACATCCGTATGACTAATATGCTGAACTGTCTGTTCCAAATGGGTGTGAATATTTCAGAGGTAACCTCTGTTAGAATTGAAATTCACTGAGGTCTGTGAAATTCACTGGCTTATCACCCGCTTTGGGCTGTGAACAGTCCTCCCAGTGCAAGTCTAAATTAAGATCAGCTGAGGGCAACGTTCCGATGCCGCTTCTCTCTTGAAATGACAATTACCACTTCCTCCTCTGCACATGTGTAAATAGTTGGAAGGAATCACATTCCTCCCTCTTGAGTCTGTCCTCTATGATAAATAACAATTAGTAGCAACAGTGAAGAATTACAAACTCTTTCCCCCACTAAGGAATAGTTTGGATTAGCCAAGAGAAAGTGTCAATGAAAACAGTAACAGTCTGAAATCTGAAATGAAGCAACAGTGAATGTTTACAGCACTAACAGGACAAACAGCATGAGGTTGGGAGGCGAATTCCAGGAATGCTTTCCTTCCAGAAAAAAAAGTTAATCAATAAAAATACAGATATAATGGTAGGTACAAGAAACTAGGAATAGGCAATGAGGGTCTACCAATATTCATGCTTGCCGATCTCTCTGCAGCTCCAGTTGCCACTGGCCTGAGATGTTCCACACCACACAGGGGTATGCATTCCTTTCCCTGTGAATGGCCATGCACGGCAGAGGTGATATTCCTTGTTTTAACTCGTGTGGAAGAATAAATCTGGAAAGTTATGGTGAGTAACACCCTCAGTTCTCAGATCTTAATTCATAATAGGGCATTATACATTAGGTAAACAACAGAGATTGGGGCCACGTTTACATAATAAAGTCCAAAGCTACTGCAAATTGCATCTTGCTCTCTGCAATACCATAATTACAGACTTTATGGTCTGTAAACATCATATTTAAAGACAACTGAGCCCAAGTACATGCTAACCTATTTGCATCTTGTCCTTACAGGTGGAACCAATACCTGTAACTGGTTGAGGGCACTATGTAGCAACAGTGTTGGTGTGATTCGGGATTTAGTGCAACACAATGAAAACTGGACTCCTGGGTTTTTGGCCAAAATCCGCAAAAACCCTTACTGCTTTTAACAAACATACCTTTGACCCATTCAGTTGCACTGGCACTGGCTGCTTTATGCCCAAAACATGAGTTAGGGCATTATAAAAACTACTCATCTTTAAGGAGGAAGTAGCATTTCTATTCTCAGATGCAGTGATTAACTCCGGATGAAAAAATTCTTACCTGCAGAGATGTAGTCCAAATGCTGAACTGAGTGACAGCATGCTCATATGCTCAGGGAACACTGCCAGTGCTAACAGTGACACGGCGCTGGCTTCACATGACTTGTCTGGGAGGGGACAGCCAGCTCCTGCTTGGAAACACACCCCCGTCGCCTTTGCCTAAACCCTCATAAAGTTTCCACAGCAGTAGTGAAAGGTGAGGAGTTGAACTCTGGGCTCTGAATAGACACAAAGGACCTCTCCTAGGCTACCATCAGCAGGAGGTGAGCAAAGAATGGGCAGCCAGAGCTCAGGGGTAGAGTACCTTGAGAAGATCTGATGGAAACTCTGAGGAAATAATTAAAAGGCAATGTCATGTGTCTGTTTAAAGTGCGATTGTAAGCTGTTCTAGGGACTGTGGTTGCCTTGAGACCTGCGTAGTGCTTGGCACATTAGGACATCCACCAAATACGAAGTCTAGTCCTGTGCCTGTCCACACAGTGTGGCTGATATGCAACTTTTCGGGTGACTAGGTAAGTTGTCCTTGTGTTTTCCTTTCTGTAGTCGTAGCCTTTTTTCTCTCGGGCGCAGTTGTTTTCCACTATAAAGTTGTTACCAGCTATAAAGGTTGATTCCAGTGAAGTAAGGTCCACAGCAGGAGGGGAAAAAAGGAAAACCAAGCAACCGTGATAGGCAGGGAACCCATCACGGCAGGTGCACCGTGTTACTCAGCTGCACCTGACGGCAGCAGGACAGGCTGGCTGGGGTCAGAAAAGGATATAATCCAGTAGAATGCTGGGTACAATAGAAGGAAAAGTGGGCATTAATGCAGCTTGGGACCATCTGAGCAACAGGACAGCAGAGATGTGACATCGATAATAATGTAAATTTTAAAACAAATGTAGAAATTAGGGCAGATATATTAAAAACCATATTCAGATTATGTTGAGCATTTTAGAATATGACTTAGACGAAGTTGCTTTTTCTGATACCTGAAGTGGAAAATTCAGTGAAATACATTTGTGACTTAATGAACAGTTGTTGGATAAATAATGAAGTATATGGAAATAATTATAATAAAATGTATTAGACTTCTTTATTGATGAGTATATGTTTCTCCTTTAACATCAAAAGACTACAATTACTTTTATTTTAGTGTTGAGGACTTGGTTTGGATCAAATTCTGCATTAAGTAGTTTGAAATAACTGAAAANTTTTTTTTTTTTTTTAACAGCACCATTTCTAGCTAATATTTGGAAATAGCTGCAAGCAGCTGAGGTCTTCACTGGTTGATTCAGGGCTGGTGAACATGCCAACATGAGATCAGTGCCAAGCAGCTGAATGGCTTTTTTGTTTGACAAAACAGCCATGGTTACACGAATGCTTTTTAAATTTATTTGGTGGATTCTGAAGCAGAAAATACATTATCCAGCAATAAAAGAAAAGTAGGTGATGAGGTGTTGAGGAAAAAAACAATCTATCAAAATTTATCTTGTTTTAATGTAAATAGTGTAACATTTTATCCTCCAAATGTAATTTTGGAAAGGCAGTGTTCTGAGATTTTTGGGATAGAGAGCATAAGCAGACAGGGCAGTACTGTTTTGGACTTGCTTTTGCCCAAGCAAAACTTCTATCGTAATTTGGTTATGGTAGAAATGGGATTATAACTTTAACTGTTTCCTGAACTCAAAGCACATCTTCTGCTGTGCTCTGATCTCTAGCACTTCACATGCAAAGACTCAGCAAAGGATGTAATTTATAACAAGAGACATTCTGATTAGATACTGGGGGACAGGAAATTACAGTGAAGGTAGTCAAACACCAGAACACAGAAGCAGCTGTGGAATCTCCCTCCATGCAGACTCGAAACTCAACTCTTCAAGGCTCTGAGGAACCTACTAGGAAAGCTGGAATGGAGCAAAACCTCAAAAATGAGTGGATTATTCAAGCTTGACATATTTCAAGTATTGGGAGTGTTTTCCTGGAAACAGTGGGCACACCTGCCCTGAGAGGACCTTTGTGACAAGATGGACATATAGTGCACATTATGCAATATAAAATGCATCAGTGTGATCAGAAGGTCTTTGGAAACAAAGATAAGATCAGTTTGTCCTGTGGCAAGTTATTTATGCTGTTCTGCTCAGGCTAGCAGGTTATTTGTGATTGCAACGTGTAGGTATTCCTCAGCAGATGTGTTAGAGTCGAGCTATATTTTTTCAATAAGGTTGTGGTTGGCAAACGATAGATCGGAGAATATAGTAGCTCACAAAGTCTAATAGCAAGGAGCTGTCCATCTGGGGAAAGATGAGGAGACCAAGGACACTGTGACTTCCTTAACACATTCTCATTTTAAGCAATAGCACCTTAGGACACTTCTTACATCACTTTTATTTGACCAAGGGACTCAAAGTTAACTTGTTTATTGTTTTTTAAGGCTGCTGTCCAAAGTTTGCATTTCCCAGAGGAGCATATACAATCCTAGTGGTGAAATAGGGACTTAGAGTTTGGGCTCATGGCTTCAGGTTTCAAATAATTTTTTGCCTGATTTTTTTTTTTTTTTTTTTTTCCTTCTCAGAACAATTTAACATCGGTTTCTTCCACTAAAACATGTAATTTGGTGAACTGGCCCAATTTTTCTGTCTTGTGCCCCTTGACCTGTGTACTAACGTGTAATGTAGAGAAACAGAGCTGGAAACACTTGCAAATAGACAGAGTTGCATTTGTAGGAACACACCCAGAAAGCTCCCATTTCAAAGCTAAAGTGTAATCTCCTGGCTAATATGGAGACTTCTTTTTGGCAGCGTATTCTTCCCTTCTGAAACGCTCCAAGAGGAGAGCTCCCAAGAAGCTTGCTGGCATTGTGAAGGTAATGGAATATCATTTTTCTCATGAGTAATATTCCAGCTCTTTTTCTTTGTACCTCAGGCAGGTGCATTTCTACCTGTTTTATACTTTCCCTCATTACCTGAGGTAACATTGTTTGCCTGCGCTTGAGTATTCTCCTGGGGTTAAATTCTGCAGTCCTCCGTAATCTGGCTGTCATATGTTTGGTCTTTGAGACCAGGTCAAAGAAAGAAAACCTTAAGGAATGTTTTTGTTAGCTTTTGCTAATTATAATTTACATAAAGAGGGCAGCAATATAAAAACAGCTATGCTGTAATCCCTAGGACAGCCACAGCATGCCCTGAAATACAGAGGCCATGTCCTGTGGCCATGGAGAGCAGTGAAGCCCCAGCAGCTACTTAAATTTTGGGTGTGATTATTATTATTTTTTTTTACCAAACCCAGCAACAAATGTTCAAGCGAGAGCCAAATGCAGGGAGATTTATTCCGAGGTGGCCACATGTCCATTTAGGACTTTAAGCCTTCAAATTGACCACAGCAGGACTTAAAGATTATTTTCTCACCATATTCTTATGTTACAACTGACAGGGCCTTTGCCACATGAGCGAGGGCCGTGTGGGGCTCTGCTGCGTTCATTCTTTATGGCACAAACTCACGTTGTTGTAGTTATGTTCTTGTTTTCATTCTGGTTAGTTTAACAGCACATCATCATTATGGAAGAGCCCATGTCCTGTATCATCATCTGATTGCAGTCTGCAAAGGGCTGGAGATCCCACCAAGTGCAGTGGGCCAGATCAAGGGCAGCAGCCCCACCGCAACACAGCAGTGCCAGCCACAACCAAAAGCTTTGGTTTTGGCTCGTCTACCATTTTTCTTTGCTACCCTTGTATCCCTGTTGGTTCTTCTGGGACAATACTTACTCATCAGGAAATAGGGACATTTTTATTCTGAAGAGCTCATGGCCAAATACTTTACAGTTACAGTTTTGCTACTGAGCTCGAAGTTGAGGGGATTTTCTGTTGTCAGCAGTGTATTCTGCTCTCCAGCTGTACAAGGTTACTTACGTAGATCACCTCTTATTTCAGATGAGAAGAGACTCTGGATATTCCACCACGGCTGAGCAGCAGAAGCAGGTAAAGGCTCAAGGTCATCTTTTAAAGGAAGTGTCATGCAGATGACTGGGAAGGCTGGGTGTATTGAATCATCTTCTAAGAGAAGTGACAGAAACATCCACACTCTGATCCCTTTAGCACAACTAGGAGCTCATCGCAGCCACATTTTCCCAGCACTTTTTCCTTTCCAGTGAACTGGAGCTACGGCACCAAGAGGTGGCAGGTCTGTTACCTTTGCTTCTGTGGCAAAAGGCTACAACGCTCCACTGTAACCAGGAGGTGTGGCCTCTAACTGGGTCCAGATCTCCAAGGGGTCCTCACAATGTGTTTCCCAGCTGATGTGCCCCAGCCTCTTTACCTTGCAGGCAGAAAGCCTGTTCTGCACTTAAGGAATTTGCCAACTTACACAACTATTTAGGGGCAAGATCTCAAGCAATTAATGGATCAGAGTTTGGGAGCTACTGTGCAGGAGCTGTTGGCATGAAGAGAGACAGGGTGTTAGCACTTGAACTTGATGAGCAAGATTTTTTTTTTTTTCTATGTAAGCTTCTCTGCTTCTACAGCTCATGTAATTACACTGTGTGGGATTCATTCACACAATCACTCCATCACGTGCAATAAAAACACAGCCTTGAATTAAGACAGTTTTTAGCCGAAGGGCTTTTAAAATAGCTTCAGTACCCCGCTGCCCTCTGTCCTGTCTCAAAGCAGGACATACACAGTGTCTGATGAGGATTAGGAGTTGCTGGTTTTTGAAACTCTGAGTCCTTCCGCTAGAAGATGCTAAAGATCCTAAAATATTATTTGGTCTAACCAAAAATTCTGACACTTTTAAGACATCAGAGTTTTCTTTGATATGTTCTTCCTTCATCCTGGGAGAAAGAAGGTTTTATAGGATACGATTCTGTTAAAAAGCTCTTAAGCTTTTTATGACTTTTGTAAACTTTTTTTTCTAAAGAATATGTAGATGGCCTTCCAGGGTCTAAAGATGAAAAAAGTCTTACCTCAGCACACATCAGACGTAACATGGATGCAATTGGAAGTATGAAACTGCTAAGAGAGCAAATCTTCAGAGTCTAGTACCCACTATCTGAAGCTGGAATAGAAGTTTTTTGCCAGCATTGCATTTGTAGCTCAGAACACCCACAGATAACGCTGGCAACTGATTACATTGCTTCTAGTATAGACCCACAGCATTCACAAACACCAAGCTGTAGGGCAAGAGTCCTTTAAATTACTTCCTCCCCAGCTGCCNAAAAAAAAAAAAAAAAGATGATAGGAGGAAATGGTTGGTTGTTTTAATGAGGAAAGTTTTGGTGCTAATGAGCAAAGTTCTGTCCTGGGCCAGATGAATGTTGCTGACAAGTCCTGGGCAATGTTTAGTGTTCTGTAGCTGTTACAGAATCTTAAAGAAGCTTTTAGCACTGAAAGCCTTATAGAGAGGATTCCTCTATACTGCATTACCCTAAGCACACCTGCATTCAACATTTATTAGTGAGCTGTCCCTCTTGTTTGTCCTCTCTGACAGGAGACAGGCAGGACAGCAACTATGAATCATGCTGTTTTACTCCAATCTGTTTGTGCAGCACAACAACACAGTTAAAAAACAGGAAGGACGGAGTAATGAATAAGACACCAGCTGGTTATTACACTGTATCAGTTTAGAATTGCATTCATTTTTTTTAAAACATTTATCCTGCAGATAAGTATAATGCGTATCTACCTAAGAAAATCCAAACTCAGATTGCTCAACTCCAGAACTAATTCTAGTTCGGCCTACTCTAAAAAAGACAATAGTTAATTAGATATTTGTCATGTGTTTGCTGTACAACTCGGTTTTGAATATTTAAATGCTGAAATATATTGAACACTGCTTTTATAATATACTTATTCCTGAAATCAAAATGTCTCGCTGGCAATTTTCTGACTCTCATGCAGTTGCTTTGTATAGTTAAAATCCTTACTGTGGTAAAAGAGTCATGGTAACATCACAGCTGCCCTTATGCTGTACACAGGAATATTTTCCAGTAGATAACATTTCTGTGGCTGAGAACAGGGATTTAGAGAACTTTATACTTTTGAGAAGTTGAGTATTTTAGCTCTATGCTACTGTGCTATATAGTTCTATACAGATGGTATGTGGTACCTACTAAACAAGTTGTACTCTCAGTACTAGAACCGAGTACCTGTGGTGGCCCAAAGGCACAGCAAATTGAATCATGCAAGAAAAGGTAATATCCTGAATTAAACCGCTGTTATACTGCAGGGAGGGCGAGGGGAGGGAAGTGCAAGCTTCTTGGCACATGAGCCTTACTTCAGAATTGGTCTTCAAAGCAAAGAGGAAAATTGAGAGGAGTGGTTCTGGATTAACTGGAGCTGTTAATCAGATCATCTGAGCACAACAGCTCTTGTCTACTGTAGGGAAAAAGCATACTGCATACTGGGTGGGAGAAAATACTGGGAGAGAGAGGTCTTGGGATGGAGCACCATTCCTTGCCCCAGGTCTTCCTTTCCTACTGCTCTGAGTTATCCGGAAGCTCCTTATATTATAGTTCTCCAGGTACTAGAAGCGCACCAAATAAAAACAAAGAGGGAAAACTACTCAGTGATCCTTTATCTCCTTTGGCTATTTCAGAGAAACTTCACGTCAGTGACACTTCAGGTCTCTGTAAGCACAGCAGATGGCTGTGGGTGCCCTCCCCTACCCAATGACACACGATATCCCCTAACAGCTTTGTTATTCTGTTCTTTAGAGAGTTTGTGAAATTAAATGGGCTGTCATAGGACTGCCTTTGCCTCCTGCATTTCAAAACCAAAGGATGCTTGAGTAGGATGCAGCAGCACACACTTACTCTTGTTGCTTCCAACAGGAAGAGAAGCTCTGGCATGCCTTGAAGCTCACTGCCTACGTCTTTGGTACAGGCCTGCTCACAGTCACCGCCTTAGTGCACTCTCTTTCTTGGTAAGATTGTTGAAACAAAGGGGCTTGAGAAGAAACTTTTCTGTGAGGAGGGAAAAAAGTAGATGATGGAAATATGGGCAACCAAGAACACTTCCTCCCCCAGGTACGTGCAGAGTATTTGGGACTTCTTAGGCCATTTCTGCCAAACAAGATGGCTAGAGTTCTACTACCTGTATGAGGGAGATGAGTGGACAATCTTCCTTCTTGGTAAGTTTTAACAACTCTCTGCTGTAGGAGAAACCTGTATATTAGATCTAAAACAGGGACATGGATGTGCCTTCCCAAACTCACTTATCCTCCCACTGAAAATCACTTGTCAGCTGCAAAGCTGGCCACAGCTGATGTAGCATGACTGAGCCACCTTTGGACTGGCTCATCATTAGAGGCCCTGCACAGATTCAATATTTGATCTTTGTGCTGCTGCCGAAATGGCTTCCCTCTGAAAACACACTCCTTGTTTCTCTGAAAACACACTCTTTGCTCCTGCGAGAGCTGAATGACTCCATAATACTACTTACTGAAAATGAAAGTAAAATTAGTGAATTTCACTTTTGCTTAGCACCTGTAAAAGTCTGCTCTGTCTGAATTAACAGCTGGTGGACAGGCCTGGTAGGGATCTTGCAAGGTCCCAGGGATCAACTCTGCCTTATCCTACTTGTATTTAAAAAACACCCATGACAGAGACCACCCCAGCCTCCCAGAAAAGCCCTTTCTTAGCCTTGGTGTGGCAGGTTGCAACCTATGAGACACTTGCCTTCTCTAACATCCTCCTCATTCCCTAACTCTTACCTGGATGGCAGAACTTACCCATATTCCATTTCAAAGCATCTCAGGGCAGGGGATATGCACCTGGCAGATCTGGGGCCCAGCAAGGTTCTCTGGGTGCTACACCACTGTGTTTTGTCTCTGATTTAGCCATAGCTCTCAATTTATTCACGCATTTCTGCCCTTTCCTCATGCCACAGGGGCTGCATTGGTGCCTGCCCTTGCCTTCTGGTGCTTCAATGGAATCCTTATGGTGGCTGATGTAACAGGAAAGCCAGCTTTTATTACTCGCTATCGCATTCAGCTGGGCAAGAATGATCCTGTAAGTATTTATCACTTTGCCTCTTCTGCTGGCTGAACGCTTCCTGCAGTCTCTTAGGCCAGGAGTGAGGAGAAGAACCTGTTATGCTTTTCTCTTGCAACAAGATAGGATTCAAGGGGAATCAAGCCAAGTCTTTTATATCCATTGCAGATAGGAAGGCAGTTCTTATAATTAGGCTACTGATCAGATCTGGATTGCCTACTTGTTAAAAGTTGATCCTGAAACTAACCCAGAAACAGCCTGCAAATCTTAAAGCTCTTTGTTCTACCAACTCGAAGCCACATTGCTGCTGATTGAGCATCAACTCTCCACTTCTCTTTTGCAGGTGGACACAAAGAAATTGCGCCAAGCCATCTACGTAGCGCTCTTTAATCAGTTCTTTATCTCCTTGCCCATGCTTGTGCCCATGTTCTCCGTTATGAAATGGTGGGGCAACACTTTCAGCAAGGAATTACCCACCTTCCACTGGTTTCTTGTGGAGCTAAGCATCTTCACCATAGTAGAGGAAATTCTCTTTTACTATACACACAGGTAAGTACAGCAAAACTGTATAAAACCACTCTGTGGTTTTCCCTCATGCCTTTAAGTTTATACCCATCTTCAGCAACAGCAATAGTTCTAGTCCTGCATCTTCCACCAATCTTGGATTTACATGAAAAGACTTGCAGGTCCCAGAATTCACTTACAGCATGAGGTTTGGATGTTGCAACACTGCTGGTAACTCTAGTAAGCTAATATGGGTAAAATGACAAAGGTGGAGCAGCTTAAAGGCTAAGAAAAAACAAAGCAGGTAGCTTCATACAAAAGCTGTAACCCAACAGCCTTCAAAAAGAAGAGAAGATGACTGTCTATCTTGAAAGAAAAAAGCTTAAGAAGTCCATGGCCGATCTCTTGTTCATTTGTACGGCACCTCCAAAACAGGGCCTGGCTCCTGACACTGCAGGCTCTCTAAGCACTGACACCAACATTAAAGGAAAAACCCAAAGGAAGAAAAAAGCTTTCAAGGCTGCACAGAAGCAAGCGCAGCATTCTCAGAACTATGTAGGTTTTCCTTTTGAACAAACACACACAAAAAAAATCCCATAAAAACCAACTTCTTAAGGGCCCGCAGAACCTAAAATTCTATTTCTATTACTTGCCAGTAAGTAAACCAGTGAAAATATAAAGTGAGTCTTCCTCCCAGGTTTGAGCAGATCAGTCATTCAGAGACTTTGATTTATGGGATTTATCTGGCCTTAAGTTTGACATCAGTCAGTGGACACACACATTAGGTGAGGGGCTCTGAGTTAAAGAAGAAGAGAGAGAGGGAAGCCCGGAGTCCTACGCGCTTATTCCCAACTGCTCCAAAATCTTTAATAACGAAGAGGCACAAACAAGTCCCCATCAGAAACTCTGTGTTAGATTACTCTACGCTCCCTTCTTAAAGGGCTCAAAATCTACATTTCTTTGTTTTCTCGACTTAGGCTCGTTCACCTCCCGCTCCTGTATAAGCACATTCACAAGAAGCACCACGAATGGACATCCCCCATCGGAGTGGTCTCTATTTACGCTCACCCAGTAGAGCACATAGTAAGTGCATCCTCCCATGGTCACCCTTCAGTTCCTGCATGGAGCGTGATTTCCATGGGATGAGGAGGAATAGTGAGAGAAGAAAAGCAAATGCGCCCTTAAACTCTTCGCTCTTGGGAAGAGGAAGCTGAGCTGCATGGCCAAGAAGCCAAGCTGTAGAAGGGTGGCGGTACCTGCTTATACCAGACTCCACTAGCTTTAAGAGCCTCCAACAGATAGGGAAGTGATGGAATGGTTCTTCCTTGAGCACAGAGGGCTGGAAGCACAGACGGTGCTTTCAGCAGGAGATGTGGCACTTACACAGTCTGGGTCACTGCATGGACTCAGGATTCTGTCAAGATTTTCATGCTAGTGGCTGGGATCAGTGTTTGCAGGAGTGTCCCCCAGCAAGGCTCCAGTCAAGACTTCACACACAATCACATCCCACCTTCAGAACGTTCCACTTCTCAGTACCATCTCCTATTTGTAGTAGTCCTGGGCTGCAGCACCAGCTCTGAGTCTCCGTAACTGACAGCCTTTGAGCAACAGAATGACTTTATATTTAAAAGTCCATCTGGGCCTAACTGGTGCAGTAAGCTCAGTGTGGGCAGTGACAGGCATTTGTGCCACTGGCAGGGCACAACGAGGTGATGAAGGTGGGATCATCACATCGCTGCCTTCAACTATGTGTCCCTAGGCCTGTGCCCTTCGGCAGTTCAGTTCCCCAAGAACAGCTTCACCATTATTCTGAGGTGAAGCTGGAATTCAGACCTCTGACTCCAGGGTGATTTTCAGGAACCACCCTGCCCTCACACCCCCGGTTTGATGTCACATCTGACTTCTACTGCAAGCTTGGGGAGCTCAGGCTGTGACTATGTTTTGTAGTGAGTAAAACACAGGTAGCTCAGTATAAATGATTTTTTTGATGGTTCTGTAATTTTAGTAAGGTAGGTGTTTGCAGAAGGATCTTCCCTTGATGCTGTTTGCACAAAACTGATGTGGTGTTAGCACCCAGGTGAAACAATTCAGCTCCAAGAGGAGAGTCTGCTTGTTGTGGACCCATTAACCAGCTAGAATTTGCTTCTCCTTTCCAGCTCTCCAACATGCTGCCGGTCATGACTGGCCCGATGATCATGGGGTCTCATATTGTTTCAATTGCAGCGTGGTTCTCCCTTGCCCTCGTAACCACGAGCATTTCGCACTGCGGATACCACCTGCCCTTCCTCCCGTCGCCAGAGTTCCATGACTTCCACCACCTCAAGTACGTCTGGGCACTGCTCGGTTTTTCCCCTTCCCCTCCTGCCCACGCCCCAGCACTGCTGACAGGCAAAGCTCCTCTCTGAGGGTCAAGTGGGTTTGCATCACTCGGGTACAAGCAGAGAAGTCTACCCAGTTCACCCCAGAGCAGGCTGAATGCTGTCAGATCTCTAAGCAGTTCAATAGAAACAGGGATTTTGGAGGACTCCAGTCCACTGCCCACACAACTGCCATCTCCCCACCTCCACCAGCTGGCTTGGAAACTTTCTTCAAAGCCCAAACACAACAGCTGAGACTGGGGGAGGTTTCAAGTTTCCAAAGATTCCATAGGAGAACAGAAAGTACTGCGTCAGAAGCAGTAGCCACATCACCTGGACTTTCCCCAGCACAAGCACAGGGTCACAGACAGTTCTCTGCAAGGCTCTTCCTAGAAGTTCAGCAGCTGCTACACGTGGTCTAGAACAAAGACAGAGCAAGGGCAGAACACACAACTGAAATAAGTTTGCAGGGAGTCGCTGTCTGTCCCTCCCCTTCACTGGGACGAGTAACACCCATCAGATAACACCTTGCCCAAACAACCACAACTAACCCTTCCTGGCAGGGATTCCCAGCCTCCTCCTACACTGGAGAGAGCAAAGTTTCAGGGATACCTACCACGGGAGTGGAACCAGTGCTGCCATCTCCCAGGTACGCACTGGATTCATAGATGTGCTCCCTCAAACAGTTTGCCCCTCCGGCAGAAAGAGCTGATGTGGCAAATGCTGAGCAACATCCAAACCATGGTGCCAGTTCTTGTCATTTCCTCTGGAGCTTGGCTCATGTCAGGACACGGATCCCTGCAGAGCAGAGATGCTCTCCAGGCAGAACAGCTGTGCTGGTGGCCCCATGTTGGACACACGGCAGCCGGGGCTCAGGAACAGGCAAACACAGCACCCAGCTGTTCAGCTGCTCCCGCTGACCCAGAGGCAGCTGTTGTTCAGTGCCACCAGTTCTGGGTCACGATGGCACCACGGAGGGAAGTTGCAGGAGAAGCTTCACCCAGGGCTTCAAGGGAGACAGGTGCAGTGGCAGAAATCATGGGCAGCTTATCAGGGCTCTGAAAGGAGATGGAAATAGGAAGAGCAAAATAACCTCAGTAACTTCCAGTGATGTTTAATCTCTGTTTGGTTTCTAGGTTCAATCAGTGCTACGGAGTCCTGGGGGTGCTGGATTATCTGCATGGAACAGACACAACCTTCAGACAAACCAAAGCCTTTGAGAGACACAGGGTCCTCCTCAGCTTCACGCCGCTCTCGGAGAGCATCCCTGAGGCACCCAAGAGGGCAGAGGGAGCCCCAGGGCCCGCTGTTCTTACAGAACCCAGTGACGAGCAAAGCGAGCAACAATTCTTGGAGCCAAAGAGTATTTTAATTGGGAATCAAGTTATTGTTCACACATAACGAAACCCAAAGATGAACTTTAAACATGCTACTTGAAATGACTGCACTTTCGCTGCCTGTTATTGTCTACCTAAGGCACAACTGCTCTAAAAAGCTGTTTTTAAACAAAGTTTAGAGAGTGTTGGGGGTTTTTTCCCCCCATAATCACTTGCACTGTTCCTTGGTTCTAGCTGCCTGTGTGCACAGCACATGTGTGGTTTTGGGGAGTTCTCATTGTTAAGGTTTTAAACCACTTCAGTTCTCACAGGCCACACTTTGGCCCCTTCCAGCAGCATTCCATAGGAACACCAGCAGGATCACTCTAACTACATACGACATCAATTAAAACCACTGTTTTTCTGAGACTGACTTTTTTCTGACATCCTCATCTCTGCTCCACAAACTAATGTTCACAAAGCGAGTTCCCCCCCACCCATGGGGCAGGGATGAAGAAAGGACCCAACCAGAAGCACCGGAATCTTTACACACATCCATAAGTACCTACACAACCAACTGAGACATGCTGTGAATTTTCTCCAGGATCTTTTGAAGTCCCAATCCCGTCTGGGGCATTGGGACGAAAGTGCCACCTGCCTCTCACCATTGCTAGACCCATGGGCTGCCCTGCACTGCACTTACCAGCTGTCAAGCCCAACTCTACCCAGGGAAGCCAAATCTCTTTCCCCACTCACAACCCCAGAGGGATGAACCTGCTCATCCACCCCCCAGCGAGGACAAGTCAGCAGAACAGAAAACCCAGGCTGCATTGTCTTTTGAAGTTTTTATTTTTATACATTTTTTTTTGTATTAAAAAGGAAAAAGCATAATTACCACAAATTACAAAGGACTAAAGCATTACTAGAATAATGAATCACATCAGCCTAGAAAGCAGATACTCTGAATAATATTAATGTTATAATACAAGCTCTCATTCAAGTATTTTACATTTTTCTCTTTTCCTTTTATATGTGATGATGATCCTAGCACATGGGTCAAAGATTATGTCCTATCGACAGAAGATGGATCATGTACAGCGGGGCCATATTAACAAGATTTTCCTCCCAAGTGATACATGGTCTGTGATGAGTCATTTTAAGTTTGTCTCTACGATAAATGCAGCTGAAGAAGGTTGCACACACTTTCTAGTTTTGGGGAACAGAAGGCTGAGGTTGGGACACAAAGGGTTTGAGAAGGGCCAGCACATCGAACCATCACCCCCCCCTTTTTGCTCCAGGCGAGGGAGCAGAGGGCAGCCCTCGCAGGGGCGCAGCTCAGCAGCAGGGTCTGAGCCACAGATCCAAAGGTTTCCGACCCCAAGGGGACCGGGACAGCCTGGGAGAGGAGGAAGGGGAGCGGGGCTGCACCGGGGAGACTGGAAGGACCAAGAGGTGCCAGAGAACCCCCCCTCCATGGGGGCCACCACCGCCACAAAACCAGCCCCTGCATGGGGTTGATACCTGGAGAGCGAACTGCAGGGGGACAGCGTGGGGACCCTGGGGGTGACCCAAGCACGCTCTGTCCGCTGCAGGGGGGGGCTGGCTGGCACCCAGGGCGCTCCCTGCTCCTCTGGAGCTTCCCACCAAGGGATGTGCTTGTCACAGATACATCGGTCCTATGTTCAAGTGTCTGCAGAAAGTGAAACTGTAAACTACTCATTGAAATGCTGCCCTCCAGCCACCTGCTCCACACCACCGAGATGAACATTTTCTTTAAAAAAAAGAAAAAAAGAAAAAAAGTCATTAATCTATTGCCTGTATTGGAAACTTTAAAAAAAACCCCAAAAGTCAGTGAGGCATTTAACATCAAGTGTAGCAACCCTCTCTTAAAAAGAGCCTAGCATTCATTTCAAAACAGTGACAAAGTGACATAACCAGCCTCAGAGGAGACAGGAGAAAAGAAGCATTGCAAACACAGCTTGCTACATTTACAGGTTTTTTTTTCTTTTTTCTTTTTTTTTTTTTCCTCCTTTTGATAAAATAACTGGAAAGGCATTAACAGCTAGAAGGCCCCCCCCGCACTGCCATGTGGAACGTGTACAGACACGTTGCAGGACGCTGAGGTTCACGCATTGTTTTGTTACAGTACAGTTGGCCGGTCCCAGCAGTTGCCAAAACTCAAGGGACCCAAAGGGCTACAGTGAGTGACAAGCCACCACCAGTGGTGCGGGGGGGACAGCAGGAAGGGGGACAGACAGGCGAATGGAACAGCAGGATTATTACTGGTTTGTTTGGGGGGTTTTCCCCCAAAAAACAAGCATGGCAAAGCAATGAAGCCTCCTCTGAAACACATCTTCCACCTTCACGCCAGAGCTCTGTACCCACTGCAACCGCCTGCGTCCCAAAGATGGGCTGACACATTGGACCTTGGAGAAAGATGCTGCCCCAGGAGCCTCCCAAGAAGAGAGGGTGAGGTGGGACTGCTCCCCCCCTGCTCTGCCTGAGGGCCCAGTGGTCTCCTCTTCCCCAGCCTGCCCAAAAGCAGCTGGGGGTCCCTCTGGCCACGCAGCCCTTGTGAGCTGTGGGACCCATCAGCGCTCACAGTGAGAACATGCATGTGCCCGACCACTCAGACCACTAAAATTTCAAAAAAAAAAAAAAAGCACAAAACATGATCATGAAGCATCCAAGCTCAAAGCAAACCCCTTCTCTGCACAGCCATCTCTTTGTCCAACAGTGGAGTGAGCCACCTGTGATGCCTTCCATGGGCAGCAAGAGGAAAGGTACCTCTGGAGACCTGTCCCCTGTGTAAGTCCAAAAAGACAGGGGGAAAGCCTTGCTGTGGTCAGCCCCTCCTCAGGTGACCATGGCCACCGCCCAGCACAGGGATGCAGGATGCCCAGCACAGGGATGCAGGATGCTGCCCTGTCACCACAGCCCCAGAGCTCCCTGTCCTCTGCCACAACCCATGCTGTGCCCAGAGGGTATCACACCCCAGCAGAGCAGAGACTGCCCCTGAAAAAGCAGTAGACCAAGGCACACAGTCCACATGTCTGGAGGGACCACTGGGATTGATCTTCTGACCCATCTTCCTGCTGGGAAACAGGGGGTTTCACATGGTGCCCTCAGCCACACTGATGTGACAAAGCACTGACTCAGCAGAGGGTGTGGGGGGAAAACCTCTTCCATGCCAAGACTAGTTTCAGCCTTAGAAATTAAAAAATAATTTAAATCGATTCAGATGCCGGGAAATTCTCTGGGAAATTTTTTGCCTCTTCTACTACCCCAGCAATTCCAGTCTGCTCCACAAGCAACGCGAGTTGTTCCACAGAGGAGCTCTTTCCTCCCTGTTTCGTATTTAATTTTTTACTAAATGCAGACAATTG